>JARHVA010000446.1:877500-1065000 GCA_037957365.1 Torreya grandis
CATAAAATGAAGACCAGGTCTTGATTTATGATAGTGACATAGTTCTTTATAGTGAATTTCAGACCCTGCAACAACCATCTCAGTCAGTTTCCAGCTAAGTCTTGCTTTCTTCATATTTATTACAATTTTTAGAAAATTTAAAATTATATTCAAATTATACAAATTAGTAGCTTAATTATTGCATATTTGTTTACTAATTTTATTGCTTAGACCCTTTAAATCAATTAAGAATAATACTCTAATATTCCCAAATTGTTAAATCACATTAACACAAGTGTACTCAGGGCAACACAAGTGTTTGGGCTAGCATCAAGCTAATATTTAGAATCTGACGACTAGATCAGAACCATGAAAAAATCTATTTGTATACTTATACCACTCATAGCCACCTGTGCATCAGTGCATAAGCCTAATACAAATTGTCCTTTGTATTGCTATGAATAGAATATTAAATGTTATACCATCTATATTTGGCATTTGCCTAGATTTAATATTTATTATAAGACTATATTTAGATTATAAATTCTTTAATTGGTCTACTTTTATATTAACTTATTCCTATTTAATTAGGATACTCTCTGTAAACCCTTATTATTACTCCTAAATGGGTAAAATAATAGGATAGATGAACAAAAGCTACAAGATAGACTTTGGAACCTCAATGTATGAGTTGTACATTGAGCGTAGAACCTTGTCATGATTAAATTAGCCTCAAGACGTAATTTTCCACTCTTGAAAATTATCAAAATGTCCAATCAAATATCATGCCACCTTGCAATTTGTGCACCCCTTTGTAATGGGTGCAAGTCATGTAAATAAAATAGCTACCCTAAATCTGGGTCTAGTGTAAAATATATTTTTCCTTTACCATCACCACTCAACTCATCTTAAAATATTTCACCACTTGTATGTTCTGTATGGGCTTGCACTTCCTCGCCACGTCACAATTATTCAAGTTCATCTTGAAACAAAATTTCTCCTCCTCACACAATGCATTAGCACATAATATGAAGAAACACATAACCTCATTTTCTATCATCACCTTCACCAAAAATAGAAGATTATTTTTTATTAACACTTCGTACACAAAAAATAAGATGAATTCGACAATCATAGGTTTCAAATGACGTATAACTATCGAATTACACTCGTTCACTTTATAAAACTTATATATATATAATTTATTATTAATTATAACATATAACATTTTTGTAATATATTATTATATTGAATATTTTACTAAAAATTACACTCAAATTTTTTATCTTTTTATTATCGTTTATTATTATTTTTAATCCATGCCAGCCAAATCTATTTTACTTTCACCAAAACTGCACCATTAACACTTGTCGAGAACTTAAGACACATGTTTATCAAATAATAACACTTGTTTGCCTACCTAGTCATTTGGACAACTTCAAAACCTCTGAGCAGCTTCCTTCGACTCAAATAAATTTTAGATGGATTATTTTATGTCTAACATGTGTTGAAAAAAGTCAATCTGATGCTCTCACTCAAGGTTTTCAAAAATAATATTATTGAAGTGGATTATTTTATGTCACCTCCACCTGAAATATAAGATTATTCCTTCTTAACTCTTCATGCACACAAGGTGTAATGGGATCAGGAGTCATTGGTTTTGAGTGAAGTACGACTATCCACTTACACTCATTCACTTTACAAAACTTATATATATATATATATATATATATATATATATATATATATATATATATATATATATATATATATATATATAATTAATCTTTTACTAACAATTACACTCAAATTTTTAATCTTTTCATTATCATTTATGTTTAAAAAAAAGTCGATGCAACTATGTTTTACTTTCATGAAAACCACACCATTAACTCCTACTAGGAACTTAAGACCTATGTTTAATGAAAAATAACCCCTATTTGCCTCTTTGGTTGTTAGACAAGTTTTAAATGAAACTAAGTCTTTTTGCCATTTCAATTTACATCATGTGCATGATTATGTCCTTATTTCTTATCTCATTCAACTCCATCTGAGTGATTTTATGTGTTAATTCAAAATTTATTTCATAAGAAGTGGATTCCACATATAACAAGTATGCATTTCTAAGGTTATAAATCATCAAATTAGCTACCAAGTTCTTTGGGACTTCATTTATGTTTCCTCTTTCATGTTCGGTCTTAAATAGTTGAACTTCTTTGATTGCATCAATATCATCTTATTCCTGATCCATTCTCAGTGTTGAAACATTATTTGCCCAAAATCTCATATTCGGATTCCTAATTCTGCAATTGATGGACTCTTCAAATTCTTTATTAGCATTTTGAATAGTGATGGTTTATTCAGCACTTTGTTTACTTTAACCCTTGCGTCTAATTCTTTTTGCTACCACTCTTTTTGCTTTCCTTATATACTCTAGATTGGCTTTGCAAGGAGTGTTTTTAAAGATTGGTTTTCATTTAAATCTTTAAATCAGGGTGGGCATTTTGGACAACACATTATTGATGGTCGTAATAAAGGTAATCTTGTGGCCCCTAAAATGCTTGACTAGTGGAGGTAAATGAGTCTTGGTTCATGAACAAAGCCAAAAATAGGGATCTAATTACTCTCTAATTATACGTGTCATTCTCTCGATAACTTAAAAAATATTAACTAAATGGAGTGTCTACAATAACCGTATACATGAAAATGATCCATTATCTGAGAAAACATATGCTTAGATACCAAGATGAATCTAAGCTACAACCATGCCAATATAACACCTCTAACTATAATTAGCAATTACCCTCATCGTGCAAGAAAAGCCAGAGGTTAGGTAAAAGTAGTTCATATTTGGTTTACTGCAATAATAAAGTACTTTAACCTTTTTTTTTACCATGTGGTTATATTTTTTTTTCACTACCTTTTAGATTAGTTATGTATGGGCTTGTCCTTCCCCACCACTTTGACATAACTGAATTTCATCTTTTAAAAAAAGGTCACCTCACCACATAGCACATTACCACATTTTATGAAGGAACATAAAACTTGAATTTCTATTGTCACCTCTATCTGAAATATAAAATTATTTTTTCTAAACAATTCGTAAACAAAAGGTGAGATAGGATTGACAATGATGAGTTTCAAGTGAGGTATGACTACCGACTTACACTCATTCGATTTACAAAAAATTATATGTGTGTGTGTGTGTGTGTGTGTGTGTGTGTGTGTGTGTGTGTGTGTGTGTGTGTGTATGTATATATATATATATATATATATATATATATATATATATATATATATATATATATATATATATATATAGAGAGAGAGAGAGAGAGAGAGATATATCTGTAAAAGAACACTAACCGGATGTATAATTGTTCGTAAATTATAAATTGTCTCAAAACCGTCTCAAAGATATAATCATAACATCAATTTTAAGGTCATTCAAAACAATAATGAAAAGAATTAAAATCAAGCAAGCAAAAACATTCAACGTACAATTTAAAAAAAGAAAATATATCTGCAAAACATAATTTTGAATATAGTAATCATAATATTGAAACTAACCAAACCAAAACATTTAATCAACTACAAATCTAATTTTTAAATTTAAAAAAATGTAAAATTAAAATTATAAACTCGATGACAATTTATTTACTATTTTTGTTAATCAAATCTTAAATAAAGAATAAAAAACGTACCCAAAAAAAACCACACTATAAAAAAAAACATCAAGCTATCAAATACACAGTTGCTATAGTTTTTAAATGCAACAATACAGTATGAACGAAACCATGATATTTGACTCCTAGAATATTAAATGCATGGCCATTCACTATAAGTCCTTCGATACAGTGAAATGTAAAAGAAAATTCAAATTTAATTGAAAATTATTTTTTAATTTTTAAACATGACTTCATGATGACTTTTGGCACCGAACATGAATCAAATTTTGTTGGATACAAATGTGAATATTTTTTAATCTGTTTGTAAATGATCATTGCATCATTAAATTTTATACATGTTATATCAAATTTTTTGAAAGTGTAAGAAATGAAACTTCCATTTGACCCACGTACCAATCCATAGTTATTATTATATTTTCCAGCAAACAATTAAATTAATATGTGCTTTATAAAAACAAGTTTATTTCCTAATGAAATTTTATGTGCATATTCAACTAAATCATCATATTTAATATCTTATTCCAAAGTGGACACATGTGAAGTAAGTGTCGATTAAACGAGACACTTGTCGGAAATTTAAGACATCTTTAACGAATAATAAATCAAGGAACATGAAATGTCCAGCGTTGAACAATGGTATGTCATTCCATAACAATTATATGCACATCATCACCGAACAACCACTGCCCCTTCCAGCACCAATATGGATTTTATCGATGACTTGCTCTCCATGGGTGACCATCTGGACGATATTCAGATCAAGGATTTGGTTCAGGGAACATTCATTTCCATTACATTACATATCACATGAAGATTATTAATCTTTTAATAAATGAAATGCACTTGTATGCTTTTAATAAAGGACATGATAACGGCTGCGACAAACACAGCATCCGTAATAAACGAGTGAGCCATGAGATTTTTTTTATGAATGTTTGGCTTGTCGCCCAAGCAATAGACAAATATCGGTTTTTTTGAAGCACAAGTGGACGTTAAAACAGCGATCACAGAGTTTCATGGAATGACATGATTTCTGGGTATGTGCAAAATGGGAAAGGCCATGAAGAACTAAAAGTCTTTTAATATGGTATTGAAATGCTCACAGTAGCCAGATAAAATTGGATAGACTGCGCTTTCACAACGGTCTGATGATCCCTCGGCTCTTAAATTCTGACCGTCTGATGCCCACATTGTTAAAACGAAGTGCAGAAATACTCGATGAAGAAGCTTCACAGTTGTACAAGGTATCGACTTTACTGAAATAACTGTATTCAAATTTTGGGTAGGTTTTTCATTAATTAATTATATAGATGCCCAAATTCACAAAATTTAATTTCATACGAAAACCCAAATCTAAATCCCATTCCAAATCTAAAATGAAGTTTTGGAGTATGGTTTTTTTCTATGCTTGGTTAATTATGGTGAATGTTTTGAAAACCGCCACGTATGCCCACCCATCTGCAACCACTAACCAAGGTAGTGATGCTACAACATAAATCAAAAATCTGTACTCATCCATTTTTACTTAATTTTTTGATTCATACGCTAGTTATGGGATTAACTGGAGCACGGTTCAAGTTTTGGCATTTGACTGAAACAACTGGCAGTGACAGGTACAGGAATCGCATCAAAAGATCTTACAAGCAAAATTACAATTTCACCGTATTCCTCTGGTAAACTTATGAACTCACCTCCTTTTGAAATTATTGGGTTTCAATATTGAAATGGGGATATAATATGAGGAGCAGATAAATAATTATATCTTTTGAATTTGTTGAAAGATAAATCGAAAATTACCTGCTACGCTCCTGGATACTCGTTGCATCAAGCAAGCAACATCTATGAATCAAATTTCTTTATTTAATGCATGTAAGAGGCGGCGTAACAAAAGAATAACCCATGTTTGCAGTGAACAGTTCTATCTACACATGGCCTCTTCAACATCATTCACGTGAATACAATATTTCTATCATATCTGTGAGCTGCCAACTCCCCATATTAACCTGTAAATGACAACGAAAAGCATCTTTATCTTTTTGTCTCATGGGACCTCACCCCTCTCTAATAAACCTCTTCAACATCATTCACGTGAATACAATATTTCTATCATATCTGTGAGCTGCCAACTCCCCATATTAACCTGTAAATGACAACGAAAAGCATCTTTATCTTTTTGTCTCATGGGACCTCACCCCTCTCTAATAAACCTCTGTCTTAATTAAGAATAGCACCGACAATGTTATAGCATATGCAAACGACAATTTTAAAAGCCAATGTAATGACATAAAAACAAATAAGCGTCCTATCGAAATAATGATATCGTTCTACACATCCATTTCAAGAGGGCACAAATTTATAATATTGACATAAGTATCATATTCATTGGCATTTTTTATTATTTTTGGGTCCACATGGGAAGTATACACATGGCTCATATGTAGGTTATTCAAAGAGATTTATCTTAATTTATATGACGTCTCTAATCACGTCAACATTAAAATAATTGATAATTTATTTATCTGCTAGATTAAGAAATGAGCACTTTCACAATTTTTTTATATGAAAATATTTATATATAATTTTTTGATTTATGGTAAAGGTGAGTTTTAGGAAGTGTTCAATTTTTTTAATACGAATAAGTTATATTGTCAACATTAAAATCTAAATGGTAAAACTAATCATCAAAATCGGGTTAAAGACTAGTTTAAATTGAAAGATGGTTACAGATTTATAGTAAAACAATAAATTTGAGTAAATAAATAACAAATATACAATAAGTAAAAGGGGTAAAGAGTAGGGAAAACACTCTCAGAGGAAAAGAATAAGCTATCCACTAAAAGTTATTCCCAATCACAACTTTTGCATCCACTTTAGTCTATCAACCTTAGTTTTAATTAAGCAAAAAGTAAGAAATAAGATGACAACCAGAGGGGTGGATTTATCCACGCACTGGAATCAATCTTCTTCCTCTTTAGGAGAGAAGATCCTCTAGCATCCATTGTGTAACCTCATCAATAACATCCATCAGCAAATGCTCTACCTTTATCTTTTATACTCTACATTTGGTATTAGATCCGCAATTGGATTTGAATAGTGTTATCAATCTAAAGTAAACTAGAACCGACTGATGTCTGCTAAAGGATAACACTATTATCACTAGTACCAAACTCCTCAATCTGCGTCTTGTCAACTTAAGCCCCCTGGTGAGGATCCTTTCTATTCGGAGGAAGGGGAAAATGAGATACCATCTACAAAGTAGTAAATGGTCCAACATCTAGAATGGAAGATTAATTCTCTACAAATACTTTCCCATGATTATGCCACATGAAATCAACATTAGGTGAGGCATCTTTCTTTCTTCAAATCTACACGGGTCTAAAAATTTTAAGGGACCTAAGAGGATCAAGTTTCCACTTGTTGTCCAATTTAATTACAGTGGAAGCATCTAAAGGGCAGCCCCTCATAGTTTAGAAATTGGAACCAAGAACCAAAATAAGATATGATCTTAACCAAATGTGCGAGGGGTTTGGAAAGATCCACCAAAACACACACTCACACAATTTTATTGCTTAGCGAATCTTTATCTAATTTGACAAAGGATCGTACCTTCTTGCCAACAATTTGATTTGGTTTGAATTTCTTATGTAACCAAGGAAAGGTGGTAAAATATAAGCCACATTACAGCTATTGTGATTTTAACTTTTGATGGATCGAAGAAGGGAGTCTAAGAGCTAAAAAATACTCTATGTTTCTAAAGAACCAAGGCTCAGAAGACCAAACAAAATATTTATGAATAGTAGATTGGAAGACAATAAGGAATATCACCAATGAATAAGCAATTCACATCAAGCATAGAAGATTTAGTGGAAGGATCCCCCTGCAACAAGTCAATAAAAATTCATGAAATAACATAATTATAAAATGATCAGAAGCACTGAATGGATTATATTGATCACAAACCACTTTGAGGGGGCAACCTCCTTTAATCAAGCTCAATACAAATAATTCTTAGATGTCTTCATTGGCCTCAACACTTACTTATATACGAATTCTAATCTAAGCAACTACTACTTCCCATGAATGTGGGATAAAACAAAATTCTCACAGGATGACTTACAAAGCATATGTGTCCATCACAACTACTAAACTAACAAAGTAAATAGAAGAGATATCACAGGTTCATAACATCCCCTCCCTCTTAGAAAAAGCTTTGTCCTCAAAACATCAGATGTGGGAATTGGTGTTGAATCTGTAATAGTGGTTACCATGTTGCATCCTTTGGTTGCATTTTGTGCCACTAAATTAAAACCTCAATGATGGAGTGGGAGGGAATTTGGCATGTGCGCTTATCCAAGATTACCTCTGGCTCAAGAAGAATGGATCCTTCATTATCAATTTTTGGTAAAACAGTCTACACTCTGATGTTTGTACCAAGAACTTTCTTCAGACAAGAGACATGAAATACTACATGAACTCGGGAAGAAGGTAGGAGCTCCAACTTATAAGCAACTAACCCAATCTTCTAAAAAACCTTATAGGACCCATAGAACTTGGGAGCTAGCTAATGAAAACCTTTGATTTTTAGGGAGGATTGCTTATATGGTTGCAAGTGAAGAAAAACCATATCACCTACTTGAAAAGTGCGATTAGAACAGTGTTGAGATTCCTATTTTTTCATTAAATTTTGTGCCATATGAAGTTCTCTTGTAGGGTACTAAGGATCTAATTCTGAGTTCAAAGAATCGTGTTGACCATTGGAACTGATGAACTATTGGGGATGTATGGAAGGAGCACTAGTGGTGCTTGACCATAGACTTCTTCCTATGGAGTCATTTTCATTGAAGTGTGGTAGGAGGTTTTGTACCACCATTTGGAGAGAGGGAACCACTATTCCCACTTATGTTGTTGTTCAGAGGTGAAGCAATGAAGGAAAGTTTTCATCCATTTGTTGTCAATTTTAGTCAAGTCATCTCTTTGTGGATGATACCCAAAACTCATCTTCAGTTTGGTGTCAGTGTGTCAAAAGAGTTGTATCCAAAAATGGCTAGTGAAGGCTACATCATGATCTGAGATAATGGAGAAAGGAATGCCATGAAAATGAAAAATTTGGTCCCAAAATATTTATGCGACTGTGGAGGTAGTATAGGGATGGATGAGGGCACAAAAATGACTATATTTAGAGAGGCAATAAACCACAACCAAGATCACCATTTTCCCTCCAGATTTAGGGAGCCCTTCAATGAAATCCATAGAAATATTTTTCCAAATCTTGGTAGGGATGGAAAAGGGTTCGAGCAACCTAGGAATGAGTGTTGTTTCACCCTTATTGCATTAGCATGTATCACATTCAGCCACCATCTACTGAATCACCTTTTTCATTCCCTTCCAAAAGAAGTTGCATCGTGCCCACTCATAAATTTTGAGAAACACTGAGTGCCCTATAGATGGAGAAGTATGGAGTTCATATAATACACCTTGATGAAGATCCATGCTCTGAAGAAGCACTAGATGACCCTTGTATCACAGAGAACCACCATTCCATAAATAATGTGGTATGGTTGAGGGGTTAGTGGCCAACTATTGAATGATTGGAGATAATGAGGATTCATTGACGTAACCCTATTGTACAGTGTCTAACCAATTTGGAATAGGCATGGAAATAGTTAAAAGGGAAGCTTGGTCTGTAAATGTGCGAGACAGAGCATCAGCCACAATATTGACCTTACCCTTCTTGTAAATGATCTCATATTCATAACCGATGAGTTTGCTGACCCATTTCTATTATGATAGGTTAGATACCTATTGTTCTAGCAAATATTTCAGACTATGGTGATTAGTTTTGATGCAAAAATGATTTCCTAGTAGGTATGGCCTCCACTTCTATACTACATGAAAAATGGTCAACATTTCCTTCTCATAATTAGAAAGCACTAAATTCTTACCAAAAAGGGATTTGTTGGTAAATGCAATGGCCAATCCTTCTTTGAGGAGAACAACACCAAGTCCATTATCGCAAGCATCACTCTAGATAGTGAAGGTCTAGGTAAAATCTAGCATAGCTAGAACATGTGTAGTACACATAGCTTGTTTCAATTTTTCAAATGCACACTTGGTAGCTTGTGCCCAAGTAAAATCATCCTTTTTCAACATAGCTGTTAGTAGACCTACAATCTTTCCATAATCCTTGACAAACTTGTGAAAGTATCCAATCAACCCCAAAAATCATGGAGGCTCTTGAGTATCAGAGGATGTCGCCAATTTGTCATGGCAGTTATTTTTTCAAGATCCACTAGAACTCCTTGGGTTGACATAGTATTCTCAAGATACTCCACTTCATCCTATCCAAAAGTACATTTTGACTATTTTTCATAAAGATGATGGTCAAATAAAAGTTACAATTTGAGCTCCAAGTGTTGGATATGCTCAGGCCATGTTTTATTATAGATTAGGATATCATTGAAGAAGACCAAAATGAAGTTCCATAGGTAGGGATGGAATATTTTATTCATATAAGCTTGTAATTTTGAAGGAGCATTAGTGAGGCCAAAGGGCATGATCAGAAACTCATAATGGTCATCATGCATGCAAAAAGTTGTCTTAGGGATATCATCCTCATGAAGCTGGAACTGATGATATCCAGAGCAGAGATCCACCTTAGAGAAAAAATAAGCATCATGAAGCTCATCAATATCAAGAATCAAGAGCTTATTCTTGATTCTGAGGTGATTAAGTGCATGGAAATCAATGCAGAGGCACCATGACCCATCTTTTTTTTACAAGGAGAACTAGGGGAAAATATGGGCTATTACTAGGGTGAATAATGCCTTGCTTTAGTAAGTCTCGAATGAGCATATAGATCTTGGTCTTTTTCAAAATGGGTAGTGATAAGGCTTGAGGTTAGGAATAACACTTTCAAGAAGGAGCTGAATATAGTGGTATTCTAGCCCTGAAGGTGGCAATCCCACTGGTTTGGAAAAGACATGTGCATACCTCTTTAGAATGGTTTGTAGATTAGGAGTACTGAAAACTATTAATGGTTGCATTTAAATGGTATAGATCTGGGAAATGACATCATGTGAATTCTTATTAAGAAGCTTTTTCATGTGATGTGAACTTATGATGCTGAGAGATCCTAGTTATAATCCTTTCAATGTGTGTTTTTCCCATTATCTAAAAATTGCACCCAAAGTTCAGCAAAATCTCATAAGATGGGTTTGAGTGTGCATAACCACTAGGCTCCCCAAATAACATCAGATCCCCCTAAGGGTAAGCCAAACATGGTTGAGCACAACTTATAATCTCTAATAGAGATATGCACATTGTGAAACTTTCCTTTGCAAGGTAATGTACCCCCATTGGAATTCATGACTTCAAAGTTGGAGCAAGAATGGATAAAACAATCAGCTTGTTTGGCGATTCGAGGATCAATGAAGTTATGAGTGCTACTCGAATAAATGAGTATTGTGAGAGGGAGCTTGTTGAATCAACCTCTAACCCATATGGTTTATGGGGTAGTGACTCCTACTAAGGCATAGAGAGAGATCTCTGGTTGGTATTTTTGAGAAACAAGTTCCAAAATTGACTGAGCATCTTCTAGATCATTTGTTGTATCCTAAACATCTTCCCAATATTTAGTTGTGGGTCAAGATTCCACATCTAATAGGTAGAGGTTTTGCTCCACACATTGATGTCCTTGAGTGAATTTATCATCATAGTTATAACTTAGTCCTTTCTCTCTATGGGCTTGCATCTCTGCTTCAGTCAAATGCTTGATAGGAGTGGTTCTAGGGGTTGACATTATTTGAGATCGTTGTGAAGCTATATTTTTAAAGGAAGCAAAATTATATTTGAATCGTTATTGAGCCACGATCTTGTCCTCTGCCAACTTAGCCAACCCTAAAGCTTCCATCATCATTTTGAGTCAGAACATTTTGACCTCAGCTCGAATTGCATCCTTCAGTCCATTGACAAAGCAACTCTTGAAATTTTCATTAGATAATCCCTCTATGTGATTGGCCAATTTTTCAAATTATATTTGATATTCTCTCATGGTTCCTATTTGGTGAAGTTTAGTGAGTGCTTCAGTGAAGTCATCAAAAGTTGTAGGGCCAAGCCATTGCAAAATGAGGGTGCAAAAATCCGTCCATATGGGTTTATAATGAGGCTTGGTATACCAATGATACCATTGAAGGGCTTAAAGTTCCAAGTGAAAGGATGCAAGTGAGACCTTGTTGGCATCAAAATTATTATGCAAACTAAAATATTGTTTTGTCTGATAGATCCATCTAGGTGGAATTGTACTAGTGAATCAAAGAAAATTAAGCTTCAGCCCACAATAATTATTGGAAGAATAAAATGCAATGTTTGAAGAAGACTCTAGATGTCATCAGTTATTCATGGTGGTATGTTGAAGACTGAGGCTGAGAATTTTTTCATCACGATCGTTGATGTGGGTCTTGAGGGTGGCAATTTCATCTTCCATGTTTTTTGCTCATGTTTGGGTTACTACCATGACCAAAATATTTTATTTTTATTTTTTTGCAGCGGATAGGAAAAATAGAGTTAAGACACGTTTAGTAAGAAAAGTTTTGAATTTGGGTAAAAATAGAAGGGGTGAAGGGCCTTTTAATAATTTTTTTGCATAGTGGGAGTATGATTGACGAAGGCGAGGGCAATTTTATGAGTGAAAATGGAAAAACTAGATAATTGGTCATAGAGGTACAAAGGAGTATAATGACACTATGAATACAGTGGAAAGTTTTGAGGCAAATAGACAAAAATAGAAGTATGGAAAAACCTAAAAAAAGGAAAATTGAGATTTACAAGAATTATGGATGGAATTGGGATATGGTACCTCAAGAAATAAAATGTAGGGAATAGAATTTTAGGTGTCTCGATAAAGTTTGAGGATCAACAGGGCTACAGATGGAGAGATATTGTAAAAATATGAAAAAAAATTTACTCAGAGTTTGTGTGTGTGTGTGTGTGTGTGTGTGTACACATATATACATACATAAATACATACATATGTGTGTGTATACATATATATATATATATATATATATATATATATATATATATATATATATATATATATATATATATATATATATACATATATGTATATATATACATATACATATATGTATATATATACATATACATATATGTATATATATACATATACATATATGTATATATATACATATACATATGTATATATATACATATACATATGTATATATATACATATACATATGTATATATATGTATATATACATATATATATGTGTGTGTGTGTGTGTGTGTGTGTGTGTGTGTGTGTATCTATATATATATATATGTGTGTGTGTGTGTGTGTGTATATATATATATATGTATGTATGTATGTATGTATGTATGTATGTATGTATGTATGTATGTATCTGTATTCTATCTGGCGGTAAGTCCTCTGAGAGTCTACTGATACTCTGCGGATGGTTTGCATATTTTGGTTTATGTCAAATATTTGATTACAAGTCCTCTAACAATCTGCAGATACTCTACTGTTTGATTTATTTTGGAGTTTGTTAAAAATATTGTAAAATTGGTAAAAATGGGCCCTGAGTTTTAGTGGTTGCCTAAGTGTTTTAAAAATATCACTCTCACCACCAATATCATCTAAGCGAGTACCACTCTCCAAAAAAATTTGGCCACAAATTTATCTCTCAGTGATAGCTCTTGAATTTCCTCATAGATGGGAACTACTCAATCGGGAAGGGGCCATTGCCCATTTCACTTATAGGTCCTCTCAATGGGCTACCTACTTTGGCATTCATGTGGTACTCCTCACAATGAGTTTTTTGGGCTTTCACCCAAACACTTCCCAAGTTATGTAGTTAGGTTTTTAACCTGATCTGAAATAGATTATTGTGTTACAAAAAAATATTTAAATAAATTATGCAGCAAAATAGAGGTATTTCTAAAAAATTATTTAAAGGAATTATGCAAAATAAAAGAGTGAAGACTTTCTGAAGGAAAAATAATTGTGGCCCTAGAAAGCACTCTAATACCACATGAGGGGATCCTTTTGCAATAAGTCAATAAAAATATATGAAATAACAAAATTATAAAATGACCAAAAGCACTGAATGGATTGTATTGATCGCAGACCACTTCGAGGGGGAAACCTCCTTTGAGCAAGATCAATACAAATAATTTTGGTATGCCTTCATTGGCCTCAACACTTACTTATATATGAATTCTAATCTAAGAAACTAATACTTCCCATGAATGTGGAATAAAACAAAATGCTCAAGGATGACTTACAAAGCATATGCGTCCATCATAACTACTAAACTAAGTAAAGAGAAGAGATATCACGAGGTCATAACATTTATGAACATTGGTAACAATGGGTTTTGAAAGTAGGGGTTGTTCTTCATGGAAAAACTTAAAAACATCATTAGTGTCATCTATTTCAATAGAAGATCCAATATTAAAAGAGCTATAAAAGACCAACTCCATGGATGATATGCAATGAAGTTTAGAAATAAAATAATACATCACAATCCATCTAAAAACCTTGATCATCAATGCCATGAATCTTAGTACAACTCTTGATCCTTCTATTGGGCCCATTGTTGCCCTTTTTCAAAGATTATTTTTCCTTTATTAACTTTGCTTATAGGTGGTTATTTCTCAATACAATGAATATTTCATACATGACAAAATCATCGAGTGCATTCTTATTTTATATATAGCGTATCTAGTAAGAACTAATCTACTCTTTGTTTTCTTTTGTAGATTTACACTTCATGATGTGCTCTCTCTACACACATCCAACATCACACAACTTCATGAGCTTCACTTTTCTAGATAAGTTTAGGTACGCTTTCTATTTTTTCTTTATCTTAGTATTTCACTTTGTCACATCACTAAAATAAAGGGTGGCAAATGTAGTCATATAAAATGTGATAATTGGTAACTTGAGTGTGGCTAGTGACACCCATCCCATAGGTCCCTCTTTCTTATTCTCGTGACCCTCATAACCATCATTTCACTGATTTCCAGTCATCCATAGCCTTCCAAATAGTGACTCCACCTCCTCCAAATAGCATTTCCAATGATGATTCCATCCCCCTAGGTCTCATTCCTCTAGGACTATAGCTCCCAACTTGGACTATAACACTATACACTAGGGTGTCCATTTTCAATGCTTATGTCTAAGAACATTTTTACCCCCAATGGTCAGTTCCTTCCAATTCCTATTCCTCTTCTTATTAGCCTAACACAAATACATTCAACCCATGATAAATAGATCTGTATAAAAACCCATTCAAATATCACTTAGAAGGGGCTGGAAAATATCACAAAAAGTAAGCAAGACTACTGAGGCACACTTCCCTATTCTCTGTATACAGCCATCCAATACAGTCACGAGCACATCCAAATCCTTACACCAATCCCTAGTTACCTCAAGCACACCTAGTTTAGCATTTTTGCATCTCCATACACACTATTGCATAAAGCACGTCAAGTGGGAGAGCTACATAAAACTTGATCCCTCTTCAGAGTATTGGTTTGTAGGCAACATACTTACAAAAGGGGTGTGGATACACATTCAATGCATCTTACACACGCTAAAATCCCTCTCTTTCTCAAAGTTTTTCAAAGTATCTTATAATCTAGGGTTTGAAATCTAAATCACCTCTATAGATAGTTCCACAGACATCCAATAGTCTAAACTTTATATGCAAGCTCACCCAAATACAACAGACTAAATCCAAAAAATTTAGGTCTCTTTGACAATAGTAGTAGAAGATAACTATACCATTGGACACCATGGCGTCTTATTTCGACACTCACGTCCAATCATAAAATGAAGACCAGGTCTTGATTTATGATAGTGACATAGTTCTTTATAGTGAATTTCAGACCCTGCAACAACCATCTCAGTCAGTTTCCAGCTAAGTCTTGCTTTCTTCATATTTATTACAATTTTTAGAAAATTTAAAATTATATTCAAATTATACAAATTAGTAGCTTAATTATTGCATATTTGTTTACTAATTTTATTGCTTAGACCCTTTAAATCAATTAAGAATAATACTCTAATATTCCCAAATTGTTAAATCACATTAACACAAGTGTACTCAGGGCAACACAAGTGTTTGGGCTAGCATCAAGCTAATATTTAGAATCTGACGACTAGATCAGAACCATGAAAAAATCTATTTGTATACTTATACCACTCATAGCCACCTGTGCATCAGTGCATAAGCCTAATACAAATTGTCCTTTGTATTGCTATGAATAGAATATTAAATGTTATACCATCTATATTTGGCATTTGCCTAGATTTAATATTTATTATAAGACTATATTTAGATTATAAATTCTTTAATTGGTCTACTTTTATATTAACTTATTCCTATTTAATTAGGATACTCTCTGTAAACCCTTATTATTACTCCTAAATGGGTAAAATAATAGGATAGATGAACAAAAGCTACAAGATAGACTTTGGAACCTCAATGTATGAGTTGTACATTGAGCGTAGAACCTTGTCATGATTAAATTAGCCTCAAGACGTAATTTTCCACTCTTGAAAATTATCAAAATGTCCAATCAAATATCATGCCACCTTGCAATTTGTGCACCCCTTTGTAATGGGTGCAAGTCATGTAAATAAAATAGCTACCCTAAATCTGGGTCTAGTGTAAAATATATTTTTCCTTTACCATCACCACTCAACTCATCTTAAAATATTTCACCACTTGTATGTTCTGTATGGGCTTGCACTTCCTCGCCACGTCACAATTATTCAAGTTCATCTTGAAACAAAATTTCTCCTCCTCACACAATGCATTAGCACATAATATGAAGAAACACATAACCTCATTTTCTATCATCACCTTCACCAAAAATAGAAGATTATTTTTTATTAACACTTCGTACACAAAAAATAAGATGAATTCGACAATCATAGGTTTCAAATGACGTATAACTATCGAATTACACTCGTTCACTTTATAAAACTTATATATATATAATTTATTATTAATTATAACATATAACATTTTTGTAATATATTATTATATTGAATATTTTACTAAAAATTACACTCAAATTTTTTATCTTTTTATTATCGTTTATTATTATTTTTAATCCATGCCAGCCAAATCTATTTTACTTTCACCAAAACTGCACCATTAACACTTGTCGAGAACTTAAGACACATGTTTATCAAATAATAACACTTGTTTGCCTACCTAGTCATTTGGACAACTTCAAAACCTCTGAGCAGCTTCCTTCGACTCAAATAAATTTTAGATGGATTATTTTATGTCTAACATGTGTTGAAAAAAGTCAATCTGATGCTCTCACTCAAGGTTTTCAAAAATAATATTATTGAAGTGGATTATTTTATGTCACCTCCACCTGAAATATAAGATTATTCCTTCTTAACTCTTCATGCACACAAGGTGTAATGGGATCAGGAGTCATTGGTTTTGAGTGAAGTACGACTATCCACTTACACTCATTCACTTTACAAAACTTATATATATATATATATATATATATATATATATATATATATATATATATATATAATTAATCTTTTACTAACAATTACACTCAAATTTTTAATCTTTTCATTATCATTTATGTTTTAAAAAAAGTCGATGCAACTATGTTTTACTTTCATGAAAACCACACCATTAACTCCTACTAGGAACTTAAGACCTATGTTTAATGAAAAATAACCCCTATTTGCCTCTTTGGTTGTTAGACAAGTTTTAAATGAAACTAAGTCTTTTTGCCATTTCAATTTACATCATGTGCATGATTATGTCCTTATTTCTTATCTCATTCAACTCCATCTGAGTGATTTTATGTGTTAATTCAAAATTTATTTCATAAGAAGTGGATTCCACATATAACAAGTATGCATTTCTAAGGTTATAAATCATCAAATTAGCTACCAAGTTCTTTGGGACTTCATTTATGTTTCCTCTTTCATGTTCGGTCTTAAATAGTTGAACTTCTTTGATTGCATCAATATCATCTTATTCCTGATCCATTCTCAGTGTTGAAACATTATTTGCCCAAAATCTCATATTCGGATTCCTAATTCTGCAATTGATGGACTCTTCAAATTCTTTATTAGCATTTTGAATAGTGATGGTTTATTCAGCACTTTGTTTACTTTAACCCTTGCGTCTAATTCTTTTTGCTACCACTCTTTTTGCTTTCCTTATATACTCTAGATTGGCTTTGCAAGGAGTGTTTTTAAAGATTGGTTTTCATTTAAATCTTTAAATCAGGGTGGGCATTTTGGACAACACATTATTGATGGTCGTAATAAAGGTAATCTTGTGGCCCCTAAAATGCTTGACTAGTGGAGGTAAAGTGAGTCTTGGTTCATGAACAAAGCCAAAAATAGGGATCTAATTACTCTCTAATTATACGTGTCATTCTCTCGATAACTTAAAAAATATTAACTAAATGGAGTGTCTACAATAACCGTATACATGAAAATGATCCATTATCTGAGAAAACATATGCTTAGATACCAAGATGAATCTAAGCTACAACCATGCCAATATAACACCTCTAACTATAATTAGCAATTACCCTCATCGTGCAAGAAAAGCCAGAGGTTAGGTAAAAGTAGTTCATATTTGGTTTACTGCAATAATAAAGTACTTTAACCTTTTTTTTTACCATGTGGTTATATTTTTTTTTCACTACCTTTTAGATTAGTTATGTATGGGCTTGTCCTTCCCCACCACTTTGACATAACTTAATTTCATCTTTTAAAAAAAGGTCACCTCACCACATAGCACATTACCACATTTTATGAAGGAACATAAAACTTGAATTTCTATTGTCACCTCTATCTGAAATATAAAATTATTTTTTCTAAACAATTCGTAAACAAAAGGTGAGATAGGATTGACAATGATGAGTTTCAAGTGAGGTATGACTACCGACTTACACTCATTCGATTTACAAAAAATTATATATGTGTGTGTGTGTGTGTGTGTGTGTGTGTGTGTGTGTGTGTGTGTGTGTATGTATGTATATATATATATATATATATATATATATATATATATATATATAGAGAGAGAGAGAGAGAGAGATATATCTGTAAAAGAACACTAACCGGATGTATAATTGTTCGTAAATTATAAATTGTCTCAAAACCGTCTCAAAGATATAATCATAACATCAATTTTAAGGTCATTCAAAACAATAATGAAAAGAATTAAAATCAAGCAAGCAAAAACATTCAACGTACAATTTAAAAAAAGAAAATATATCTGCAAAACATAATTTTGAATATAGTAATCATAATATTGAAACTAACCAAACCAAAACATTTAATCAACTACAAATCTAATTTTTAAATTTAAAAAAATGTAAAATTAAAATTATAAACTCGATGACAATTTATTTACTATTTTTGTTAATCAAATCTTAAATAAAGAATAAAAAACGTACCCAAAAAAAACCACACTATAAAAAAAAACATCAAGCTATCAAATACACAGTTGCTATAGTTTTTAAATGCAACAATACAGTATGAACGAAACCATGATATTTGACTCCTAGAATATTAAATGCATGGCCATTCACTATAAGTCCTTCGATACAGTGAAATGTAAAAGAAAATTCAAATTTAATTGAAAATTATTTTTTAATTTTTAAACATGACTTCATGATGACTTTTGGCACCGAACATGAATCAAATTTTGTTGGATACAAATGTGAATATTTTTTAATCTGTTTGTAAATGATCATTGCATCATTAAATTTTATACATGTTATATCAAATTTTTTGAAAGTGTAAGAAATGAAACTTCCATTTGACCCACGTACCAATCCATAGTTATTATTATATTTTCCAGCAAACAATTAAATTAATATGTGCTTTATAAAAACAAGTTTATTTCCTAATGAAATTTTATGTGCATATTCAACTAAATCATCATATTTAATATCTTATTCCAAAGTGGACACATGTGAAGTAAGTGTCGATTAAACGAGACACTTGTCGGAAATTTAAGACATCTTTAACGAATAATAAATCAAGGAACATGAAATGTCCAGCGTTGAACAATGGTATGTCATTCCATAACAATTATATGCACATCATCACCGAACAACCACTGCCCCTTCCAGCACCAATATGGATTTTATCGATGACTTGCTCTCCATGGGTGACCATCTGGACGATATTCAGATCAAGGATTTGGTTCAGGGAACATTCATTTCCATTACATTACATATCACATGAAGATTATTAATCTTTTAATAAATGAAATGCACTTGTATGCTTTTAATAAAGGACATGATAACGGCTGCGACAAACACAGCATCCGTAATAAACGAGTGAGCCATGAGATTTTTTTTATGAATGTTTGGCTTGTCGCCCAAGCAATAGACAAATATCGGTTTTTTTGAAGCACAAGTGGACGTTAAAACAGCGATCACAGAGTTTCATGGAATGACATGATTTCTGGGTATGTGCAAAATGGGAAAGGCCATGAAGAACTAAAAGTCTTTTAATATGGTATTGAAATGCTCACAGTAGCCAGATAAAATTGGATAGACTGCGCTTTCACAACGGTCTGATGATCCCTCGGCTCTTAAATTCTGACCGTCTGATGCCCACATTGTTAAAACGAAGTGCAGAAATACTCGATGAAGAAGCTTCACAGTTGTACAAGGTATCGACTTTACTGAAATAACTGTATTCAAATTTTGGGTAGGTTTTTCATTAATTAATTATATAGATGCCCAAATTCACAAAATTTAATTTCATACGAAAACCCAAATCTAAATCCCATTCCAAATCTAAAATGAAGTTTTGGAGTATGGTTTTTTTCTATGCTTGGTTAATTATGGTGAATGTTTTGAAAACCGCCACGTATGCCCACCCATCTGCAACCACTAACCAAGGTAGTGATGCTACAACATAAATCAAAAATCTGTACTCATCCATTTTTACTTAATTTTTTGATTCATACGCTAGTTATGGGATTAACTGGAGCACGGTTCAAGTTTTGGCATTTGACTGAAACAACTGGCAGTGACAGGTACAGGAATCGCATCAAAAGATCTTACAAGCAAAATTACAATTTCACCGTATTCCTCTGGTAAACTTATGAACTCACCTCCTTTTGAAATTATTGGGTTTCAATATTGAAATGGGGATATAATATGAGGAGCAGATAAATAATTATATCTTTTGAATTTGTTGAAAGATAAATCGAAAATTACCTGCTACGCTCCTGGATACTCGTTGCATCAAGCAAGCAACATCTATGAATCAAATTTCTTTATTTAATGCATGTAAGAGGCGGCGTAACAAAAGAATAACCCATGTTTGCAGTGAACAGTTCTATCTACACATGGCCTCTTCAACATCATTCACGTGAATACAATATTTCTATCATATCTGTGAGCTGCCAACTCCCCATATTAACCTGTAAATGACAACGAAAAGCATCTTTATCTTTTTGTCTCATGGGACCTCACCCCTCTCTAATAAACCTCTTCAACATCATTCACGTGAATACAATATTTCTATCATATCTGTGAGCTGCCAACTCCCCATATTAACCTGTAAATGACAACGAAAAGCATCTTTATCTTTTTGTCTCATGGGACCTCACCCCTCTCTAATAAACCTCTGTCTTAATTAAGAATAGCACCGACAATGTTATAGCATATGCAAACGACAATTTTAAAAGCCAATGTAATGACATAAAAACAAATAAGCGTCCTATCGAAATAATGATATCGTTCTACACATCCATTTCAAGAGGGCACAAATTTATAATATTGACATAAGTATCATATTCATTGGCATTTTTTATTATTTTTGGGTCCACATGGGAAGTATACACATGGCTCATATGTAGGTTATTCAAAGAGATTTATCTTAATTTATATGACGTCTCTAATCACGTCAACATTAAAATAATTGATAATTTATTTATCTGCTAGATTAAGAAATGAGCACTTTCACAATTTTTTTATATGAAAATATTTATATATAATTTTTTGATTTATGGTAAAGGTGAGTTTTAGGAAGTGTTCAATTTTTTTAATACGAATAAGTTATATTGTCAACATTAAAATCTAAATGGTAAAACTAATCATCAAAATCGGGTTAAAGACTAGTTTAAATTGAAAGATGGTTACAGATTTATAGTAAAACAATAAATTTGAGTAAATAAATAACAAATATACAATAAGTAAAAGGGGTAAAGAGTAGGGAAAACACTCTCAGAGGAAAAGAATAAGCTATCCACTAAAAGTTATTCCCAATCACAACTTTTGCATCCACTTTAGTCTATCAACCTTAGTTTTAATTAAGCAAAAAGTAAGAAATAAGATGACAACCAGAGGGGTGGATTTATCCACGCACTGGAATCAATCTTCTTCCTCTTTAGGAGAGAAGATCCTCTAGCATCCATTGTGTAACCTCATCAATAACATCCATCAGCAAATGCTCTACCTTTATCTTTTATACTCTACATTTGGTATTAGATCCGCAATTGGATTTGAATAGTGTTATCAATCTAAAGTAAACTAGAACCGACTGATGTCTGCTAAAGGATAACACTATTATCACTAGTACCAAACTCCTCAATCTGCGTCTTGTCAACTTAAGCCCCCTGGTGAGGATCCTTTCTATTCGGAGGAAGGGGAAAATGAGATACCATCTACAAAGTAGTAAATGGTCCAACATCTAGAATGGAAGATTAATTCTCTACAAATACTTTCCCATGATTATGCCACATGAAATCAACATTAGGTGAGGCATCTTTCTTTCTTCAAATCTACACGGGTCTAAAAATTTTAAGGGACCTAAGAGGATCAAGTTTCCACTTGTTGTCCAATTTAATTACAGTGGAAGCATCTAAAGGGCAGCCCCTCATAGTTTAGAAATTGGAACCAAGAACCAAAATAAGATATGATCTTAACCAAATGTGCGAGGGGTTTGGAAAGATCCACCAAAACACACACTCACACAATTTTATTGCTTAGCGAATCTTTATCTAATTTGACAAAGGATCGTACCTTCTTGCCAACAATTTGATTTGGTTTGAATTTCTTATGTAACCAAGGAAAGGTGGTAAAATATAAGCCACATTACAGCTATTGTGATTTTAACTTTTGATGGATCGAAGAAGGGAGTCTAAGAGCTAAAAAATACTCTATGTTTCTAAAGAACCAAGGCTCAGAAGACCAAACAAAATATTTATGAATAGTAGATTGGAAGACAATAAGGAATATCACCAATGAATAAGCAATTCACATCAAGCATAGAAGATTTAGTGGAAGGATCCCCCTGCAACAAGTCAATAAAAATTCATGAAATAACATAATTATAAAATGATCAGAAGCACTGAATGGATTATATTGATCACAAACCACTTTGAGGGGGCAACCTCCTTTAATCAAGCTCAATACAAATAATTCTTAGATGTCTTCATTGGCCTCAACACTTACTTATATACGAATTCTAATCTAAGCAACTACTACTTCCCATGAATGTGGGATAAAACAAAATTCTCACAGGATGACTTACAAAGCATATGTGTCCATCACAACTACTAAACTAACAAAGTAAATAGAAGAGATATCACAGGTTCATAACATCCCCTCCCTCTTAGAAAAAGCTTTGTCCTCAAAACATCAGATGTGGGAATTGGTGTTGAATCTGTAATAGTGGTTACCATGTTGCATCCTTTGGTTGCATTTTGTGCCACTAAATTAAAACCTCAATGATGGAGTGGGAGGGAATTTGGCATGTGCGCTTATCCAAGATTACCTCTGGCTCAAGAAGAATGGATCCTTCATTATCAATTTTTGGTAAAACAGTCTACACTCTGATGTTTGTACCAAGAACTTTCTTCAGACAAGAGACATGAAATACTACATGAACTCGGGAAGAAGGTAGGAGCTCCAACTTATAAGCAACTAACCCAATCTTCTAAAAAACCTTATAGGACCCATAGAACTTGGGAGCTAGCTAATGAAAACCTTTGATTTTTAGGGAGGATTGCTTATATGGTTGCAAGTGAAGAAAAACCATATCACCTACTTGAAAAGTGCGATTAGAACAGTGTTGAGATTCCTATTTTTTCATTAAATTTTGTGCCATATGAAGTTCTCTTGTAGGGTACTAAGGATCTAATTCTGAGTTCAAAGAATCGTGTTGACCATTGGAACTGATGAACTATTGGGGATGTATGGAAGGAGCACTAGTGGTGCTTGACCATAGACTTCTTCCTATGGAGTCATTTTCATTGAAGTGTGGTAGGAGGTTTTGTACCACCATTTGGAGAGAGGGAACCACTATTCCCACTTATGTTGTTGTTCAGAGGTGAAGCAATGAAGGAAAGTTTTCATCCATTTGTTGTCAATTTTAGTCAAGTCATCTCTTTGTGGATGATACCCAAAACTCATCTTCAGTTTGGTGTCAGTGTGTCAAAAGAGTTGTATCCAAAAATGGCTAGTGAAGGCTACATCATGATCTGAGATAATGGAGAAAGGAATGCCATGAAAATGAAAAATTTGGTCCCAAAATATTTATGCGACTGTGGAGGTAGTATAGGGATGGATGAGGGCACAAAAATGACTATATTTAGAGAGGCAATAAACCACAACCAAGATCACCATTTTCCCTCCAGATTTAGGGAGCCCCTCAATGAAATCCATAGAAATATTTTTCCAAATCTTGGTAGGGATGGAAAAGGGTTCGAGCAACCTAGGAATGAGTGTTGTTTCACCCTTATTGCATTAGCATGTATCACATTCAGCCACCATCTACTGAATCACCTTTTTCATTCCCTTCCAAAAGAAGTTGCATCGTGCCCACTCATAAATTTTGAGAAACACTGAGTGCCCTATAGATGGAGAAGTATGGAGTTCATATAATACACCTTGATGAAGATCCATGCTCTGAAGAAGCACTAGATGACCCTTGTATCACAGAGAACCACCATTCCATAAATAATGTGGTATGGTTGAGGGGTTAGTGGCCAACTATTGAATGATTGGAGATAATGAGGATTCATTGACGTAACCCTATTGTACAGTGTCTAACCAATTTGGAATAGGCATGGAAATAGTTAAAAGGGAAGCTTGGTCTGTAAATGTGCGAGACAGAGCATCAGCCACAATATTGACCTTACCCTTCTTGTAAATGATCTCATATTCATAACCGATGAGTTTGCTGACCCATTTCTATTATGATAGGTTAGATACCTATTGTTCTAGCAAATATTTCAGACTATGGTGATTAGTTTTGATGCAAAAATGATTTCCTAGTAGGTATGGCCTCCACTTCTATACTACATGAAAAATGGTCAACATTTCCTTCTCATAATTAGAAAGCACTAAATTCTTACCAAAAAGGGATTTGTTGGTAAATGCAATGGCCAATCCTTCTTTGAGGAGAACAACACCAAGTCCATTATCGCAAGCATCACTCTAGATAGTGAAGGTCTAGGTAAAATCTAGCATAGCTAGAACATGTGTAGTACACATAGCTTGTTTCAATTTTTCAAATGCACACTTGGTAGCTTGTGCCCAAGTAAAATCATCCTTTTTCAACATAGCTGTTAGTAGACCTACAATCTTTCCATAATCCTTGACAAACTTGTGAAAGTATCCAATCAACCCCAAAAATCATGGAGGCTCTTGAGTATCAGAGGATGTCGCCAATTTGTCATGGCAGTTATTTTTTCAAGATCCACTAGAACTCCTTGGGTTGACATAGTATTCTCAAGATACTCCACTTCATCCTATCCAAAAGTACATTTTGACTATTTTTCATAAAGATGATGGTCAAATAAAAGTTACAATTTGAGCTCCAAGTGTTGGATATGCTCAGGCCATGTTTTATTATAGATTAGGATATCATTGAAGAAGACCAAAATGAAGTTCCATAGGTAGGGATGGAATATTTTATTCATATAAGCTTGTAATTTTGAAGGAGCATTAGTGAGGCCAAAGGGCATGATCAGAAACTCATAATGGTCATCATGCATGCAAAAAGTTGTCTTAGGGATATCATCCTCATGAAGCTGGAACTGATGATATCCAGAGCAGAGATCCACCTTAGAGAAAAAATAAGCATCATGAAGCTCATCAATATCAAGAATCAAGAGCTTATTCTTGATTCTGAGGTGATTAAGTGCATGGAAATCAATGCAGAGGCACCATGACCCATCTTTTTTTTACAAGGAGAACTAGGGGAAAATATGGGCTATTACTAGGGTGAATAATGCCTTGCTTTAGTAAGTCTCGAATGAGCATATAGATCTTGGTCTTTTTCAAAATGGGTAGTGATAAGGCTTGAGGTTAGGAATAACACTTTCAAGAAGGAGCTGAATATAGTGGTATTCTAGCCCTGAAGGTGGCAATCCCACTGGTTTGGAAAAGACATGTGCATACCTCTTTAGAATGGTTTGTAGATTAGGAGTACTGAAAACTATTAATGGTTGCATTTAAATGGTATAGATCTGGGAAATGACATCATGTGAATTCTTATTAAGAAGCTTTTTCATGTGATGTGAACTTATGATGCTGAGAGATCCTAGTTATAATCCTTTCAATGTGTGTTTTTCCCATTATCTAAAAATTGCACCCAAAGTTCAGCAAAATCTCATAAGATGGGTTTGAGTGTGCATAACCACTAGGCTCCCCAAATAACATCAGATCCCCCTAAGGGTAAGCCAAACATGGTTGAGCACAACTTATAATCTCTAATAGAGATATGCACATTGTGAAACTTTCCTTTGCAAGGTAATGTACCCCCATTGGAATTCATGACTTCAAAGTTGGAGCAAGAATGGATAAAACAATCAGCTTGTTTGGCGATTCGAGGATCAATGAAGTTATGAGTGCTACTCGAATAAATGAGTATTGTGAGAGGGAGCTTGTTGAATCAACCTCTAACCCATATGGTTTATGGGGTAGTGACTCCTACTAAGGCATAGAGAGAGATCTCTGGTTGGTATTTTTGAGAAACAAGTTCCAAAATTGACTGAGCATCTTCTAGATCATTTGTTGTATCCTAAACATCTTCCCAATATTTAGTTGTGGGTCAAGATTCCACATCTAATAGGTAGAGGTTTTGCTCCACACATTGATGTCCTTGAGTGAATTTATCATCATAGTTATAACTTAGTCCTTTCTCTCTATGGGCTTGCATCTCTGCTTCAGTCAAATGCTTGATAGGAGTGGTTCTAGGGGTTGACATTATTTGAGATCGTTGTGAAGCTATATTTTTAAAGGAAGCAAAATTATATTTGAATCGTTATTGAGCCACGATCTTGTCCTCTGCCAACTTAGCCAACCCTAAAGCTTCCATCATCATTTTGAGTCAGAACATTTTGACCTCAGCTCGAATTGCATCCTTCAGTCCATTGACAAAGCAACTCTTGAAATTTTCATTAGATAATCCCTCTATGTGATTGGCCAATTTTTCAAATTATATTTGATATTCTCTCATGGTTCCTATTTGGTGAAGTTTAGTGAGTGCTTCAGTGAAGTCATCAAAAGTTGTAGGGCCAAGCCATTGCAAAATGAGGGTGCAAAAATCCGTCCATATGGGTTTATAATGAGGCTTGGTATACCAATGATACCATTGAAGGGCTTAAAGTTCCAAGTGAAAGGATGCAAGTGAGACCTTGTTGGCATCAAAATTATTATGCAAACTAAAATATTGTTTTGTCTGATAGATCCATCTAGGTGGAATTGTACTAGTGAATCAAAGAAAATTAAGCTTCAGCCCACAATAATTATTGGAAGAATAAAATGCAATGTTTGAAGAAGACTCTAGATGTCATCAGTTATTCATGGTGGTATGTTGAAGACTGAGGCTGAGAATTTTTTCATCACGATCGTTGATGTGGGTCTTGAGGGTGGCAATTTCATCTTCCATGTTTTTTGCTCATGTTTGGGTTACTACCATGACCAAAATATTTTATTTTTATTTTTTTGCAGCGGATAGGAAAAATAGAGTTAAGACACGTTTAGTAAGAAAAGTTTTGAATTTGGGTAAAAATAGAAGGGGTGAAGGGCCTTTTAATAATTTTTTTGCATAGTGGGAGTATGATTGACGAAGGCGAGGGCAATTTTATGAGTGAAAATGGAAAAACTAGATAATTGGTCATAGAGGTACAAAGGAGTATAATGACACTATGAATACAGTGGAAAGTTTTGAGGCAAATAGACAAAAATAGAAGTATGGAAAAACCTAAAAAAAGGAAAATTGAGATTTACAAGAATTATGGATGGAATTGGGATATGGTACCTCAAGAAATAAAATGTAGGGAATAGAATTTTAGGTGTCTCGATAAAGTTTGAGGATCAACAGGGCTACAGATGGAGAGATATTGTAAAAATATGAAAAAAAATTTACTCAGAGTTTGTGTGTGTGTGTGTGTGTGTGTGTGTACACATATATACATACATAAATACATACATATGTGTGTGTATATATATATATATATATATATATATATATATATATATATATATACATATATGTATATATATACATATACATATATGTATATATATACATATACATATATGTATATATATACATATACATATATGTATATATATACATATACATATATGTATATATATACATATACATATGTATATATATACATATACATATGTATATATATGTATATATACATATATATATGTGTGTGTGTGTGTGTGTGTGTGTGTGTGTGTGTGTATCTATATATATATATGTGTGTGTGTGTGTGTGTGTGTATATATATATATGTATGTATGTATGTATGTATGTATGTATGTATGTATGTATGTATGTATCTGTATTCTATCTGGCGGTAAGTCCTCTGAGAGTCTACTGATACTCTGCGGATGGTTTGCATATTTTGGTTTATGTCAAATATTTGATTACAAGTCCTCTAACAATCTGCAGATACTCTACTGTTTGATTTATTTTGGAGTTTGTTAAAAATATTGTAAAATTGGTAAAAATGGGCCCTGAGTTTTAGTGGTTGCCTAAGTGTTTTAAAAATATCACTCTCACCACCAATATCATCTAAGCGAGTACCACTCTCCAAAAACATTTGGCCACAAATTTATCTCTCAGTGATAGCTCTTGAATTTCCTCATAGATGGGAACTACTCAATCGGGAAGGGGCCATTGCCCATTTCACTTATAGGTCCTCTCAATGGGCTACCTACTTTGGCATTCATGTGGTACTCCTCACAATGAGTTTTTTGGGCTTTCACCCAAACACTTCCCAAGTTATGTAGTTAGGTTTTTAACCTGATCTGAAATAGATTATTGTGTTACAAAAAAATATTTAAATAAATTATGCAGCAAAATAGAGGTATTTCTAAAAAATTATTTAAAGGAATTATGCAAAATAAAAGAGTGAAGACTTTCTGAAGGAAAAATAATTGTGGCCCTAGAAAGCACTCTAATACCACATGAGGGGATCCTTTTGCAATAAGTCAATAAAAATATATGAAATAACAAAATTATAAAATGACCAAAAGCACTGAATGGATTGTATTGATCGCAGACCACTTCGAGGGGGAAACCTCCTTTGAGCAAGATCAATACAAATAATTTTGGTATGCCTTCATTGGCCTCAACACTTACTTATATATGAATTCTAATCTAAGAAACTAATACTTCCCATGAATGTGGAATAAAACAAAATGCTCAAGGATGACTTACAAAGCATATGCGTCCATCATAACTACTAAACTAAGTAAAGAGAAGAGATATCACGAGGTCATAACATTTATGAACATTGGTAACAATGGGTTTTGAAAGTAGGGGTTGTTCTTCATGGAAAAACTTAAAAACATCATTAGTGTCATCTATTTCAATAGAAGATCCAATATTAAAAGAGCTATAAAAGACCAACTCCATGGATGATATGCAATGAAGTTTAGAAATAAAATAATACATCACAATCCATCTAAAAACCTTGATCATCAATGCCATGAATCTTAGTACAACTCTTGATCCTTCTATTGGGCCCATTGTTGCCCTTTTTCAAAGATTATTTTTCCTTTATTAACTTTGCTTATAGGTGGTTATTTCTCAATACAATGAATATTTCATACATGACAAAATCATCGAGTGCATTCTTATTTTATATATAGCGTATCTAGTAAGAACTAATCTACTCTTTGTTTTCTTTTGTAGATTTACACTTCATGATGTGCTCTCTCTACACACATCCAACATCACACAACTTCATGAGCTTCACTTTTCTAGATAAGTTTAGGTACGCTTTCTATTTTTTCTTTATCTTAGTATTTCACTTTGTCACATCACTAAAATAAAGGGTGGCAAATGTAGTCATATAAAATGTGATAATTGGTAACTTGAGTGTGGCTAGTGACACCCATCCCATAGGTCCCTCTTTCTTATTCTCGTGACCCTCATAACCATCATTTCACTGATTTCCAGTCATCCATAGCCTTCCAAATAGTGACTCCACCTCCTCCAAATAGCATTTCCAATGATGATTCCATCCCCCTAGGTCTCATTCCTCTAGGACTATAGCTCCCAACTTGGACTATAACACTATACACTAGGGTGTCCATTTTCAATGCTTATGTCTAAGAACATTTTTACCCCCAATGGTCAGTTCCTTCCAGTTCCTATTCCTCTTCTTATTAGCCTAACACAAATACATTCAACCCATGATAAATAGATCTGTATAAAAACCCATTCAAATATCACTTAGAAGGGGCTGGAAAATATCACAAAAAGTAAGCAAGACTACTGAGGCACACTTCCCTATTCTCTGTATACAGCCATCCAATACAGTCACGAGCACATCCAAATCCTTACACCAGTCCCTAGTTACCTCAAGCACACCTAGTTTAGCATTTTTGCATCTCCATACACACTATTGCATAAAGCACGTCAAGTGGGAGAGCTACATAAAACTTGATCCCTCTTCAGAGTATTGGTTTGTAGGCAACATACTTACAAAAGGGGTGTGGATACACATTCAATGCATCTTACACACGCTAAAATCCCTCTCTTTCTCAAAGTTTTTCAAAGTATCTTATAATCTAGGGTTTGAAATCTAAATCACCTCTATAGATAGTTCCACAGACATCCAATAGTCTAAACTTTATATGCAAGCTCACCCAAATACAACAGACTAAATCCAAAAAATTTAGGTCTCTTTGACAATAGTAGTAGAAGATAACTATACCATTGGACACCATGGCGTCTTATTTCGACACTCACGTCCAATCATAAAATGAAGACCAGGTCTTGATTTATGATAGTGACATAGTTCTTTATAGTGAATTTCAGACCCTGCAACAACCATCTCAGTCAGTTTCCAGCTAAGTCTTGCTTTCTTCATATTTATTACAATTTTTAGAAAATTTAAAATTATATTCAAATTATACAAATTAGTAGCTTAATTATTGCATATTTGTTTACTAATTTTATTGCTTAGACCCTTTAAATCAATTAAGAATAATACTCTAATATTCCCAAATTGTTAAATCACATTAACACAAGTGTACTCAGGGCAACACAAGTGTTTGGGCTAGCATCAAGCTAATATTTAGAATCTGACGACTAGATCAGAACCATGAAAAAATCTATTTGTATACTTATACCACTCATAGCCACCTGTGCATCAGTGCATAAGCCTAATACAAATTGTCCTTTGTATTGCTATGAATAGAATATTAAATGTTATACCATCTATATTTGGCATTTGCCTAGATTTAATATTTATTATAAGACTATATTTAGATTATAAATTCTTTAATTGGTCTACTTTTATATTAACTTATTCCTATTTAATTAGGATACTCTCTGTAAACCCTTATTATTACTCCTAAATGGGTAAAATAATAGGATAGATGAACAAAAGCTACAAGATAGACTTTGGAACCTCAATGTATGAGTTGTACATTGAGCGTAGAACCTTGTCATGATTAAATTAGCCTCAAGACGTAATTTTCCACTCTTGAAAATTATCAAAATGTCCAATCAAATATCATGCCACCTTGCAATTTGTGCACCCCTTTGTAATGGGTGCAAGTCATGTAAATAAAATAGCTACCCTAAATCTGGGTCTAGTGTAAAATATATTTTTCCTTTACCATCACCACTCAACTCATCTTAAAATATTTCACCACTTGTATGTTCTGTATGGGCTTGCACTTCCTCGCCACGTCACAATTATTCAAGTTCATCTTGAAACAAAAATTTCTCCTCCTCACACAATGCATTAGCACATAATATGAAGAAACACATAACCTCATTTTCTATCATCACCTTCACCAAAAATAGAAGATTATTTTTTATTAACACTTCGTACACAAAAAATAAGATGAATTCGACAATCATAGGTTTCAAATGACGTATAACTATCGAATTACACTCGTTCACTTTATAAAACTTATATATATATAATTTATTATTAATTATAACATATAACATTTTTGTAATATATTATTATATTGAATATTTTACTAAAAATTACACTCAAATTTTTTATCTTTTTATTATCGTTTATTATTATTTTTAATCCATGCCAGCCAAATCTATTTTACTTTCACCAAAACTGCACCATTAACACTTGTCGAGAACTTAAGACACATGTTTATCAAATAATAACACTTGTTTGCCTACCTAGTCATTTGGACAACTTCAAAACCTCTGAGCAGCTTCCTTCGACTCAAATAAATTTTAGATGGATTATTTTATGTCTAACATGTGTTGAAAAAAGTCAATCTGATGCTCTCACTCAAGGTTTTCAAAAATAATATTATTGAAGTGGATTATTTTATGTCACCTCCACCTGAAATATAAGATTATTCCTTCTTAACTCTTCATGCACACAAGGTGTAATGGGATCAGGAGTCATTGGTTTTGAGTGAAGTACGACTATCCACTTACACTCATTCACTTTACAAAACTTATATATATATATATATATATATATATATATATATATATAATATATATATAATTAATCTTTTACTAACAATTACACTCAAATTTTTAATCTTTTCATTATCATTATGTTTTAAAAAAAGTCGATGCAACTATGTTTTACTTTCATGAAAACCACACCATTAACTCCTACTAGGAACTTAAGACCTATGTTTAATGAAAAATAACCCCTATTTGCCTCTTTGGTTGTTAGACAAGTTTTAAATGAAACTAAGTCTTTTTGCCATTTCAATTTACATCATGTGCATGATTATGTCCTTATTTCTTATCTCATTCAACTCCATCTGAGTGATTTTATGTGTTAATTCAAAATTTATTTCATAAGAAGTGGATTCCACATATAACAAGTATGCATTTCTAAGGTTATAAATCATCAAATTAGCTACCAAGTTCTTTGGGACTTCATTTATGTTTCCTCTTTCATGTTCGGTCTTAAATAGTTGAACTTCTTTGATTGCATCAATATCATCTTATTCCTGATCCATTCTCAGTGTTGAAACATTATTTGCCCAAAATCTCATATTCGGATTCCTAATTCTGCAATTGATGGACTCTTCAAATTCTTTATTAGCATTTTGAATAGTGATGGTTTATTCAGCACTTTGTTTACTTTAACCCTTGCGTCTAATTCTTTTTGCTACCACTCTTTTTGCTTTCCTTATATACTCTAGATTGGCTTTGCAAGGAGTGTTTTTAAAGATTGGTTTTCATTTAAATCTTTAAATCAGGGTGGGCATTTTGGACAACACATTATTGATGGTCGTAATAAAGGTAATCTTGTGGCCCCTAAAATGCTTGACTAGTGGAGGTAAGTGAGTCTTGGTTCATGAACAAAGCCAAAAATAGGGATCTAATTACTCTCTAATTATACGTGTCATTCTCTCGATAACTTAAAAAATATTAACTAAATGGAGTGTCTACAATAACCGTATACATGAAAATGATCCATTATCTGAGAAAACATATGCTTAGATACCAAGATGAATCTAAGCTACAACCATGCCAATATAACACCTCTAACTATAATTAGCAATTACCCTCATCGTGCAAGAAAAGCCAGAGGTTAGGTAAAAGTAGTTCATATTTGGTTTACTGCAATAATAAAGTACTTTAACCTTTTTTTTTACCATGTGGTTATATTTTTTTTTCACTACCTTTTAGATTAGTTATGTATGGGCTTGTCCTTCCCCACCACTTTGACATAACTTAATTTCATCTTTAAAAAAAGGTCACCTCACCACATAGCACATTACCACATTTTATGAAGGAACATAAAACTTGAATTTCTATTGTCACCTCTATCTGAAATATAAAATTATTTTTTCTAAACAATTCGTAAACAAAAGGTGAGATAGGATTGACAATGATGAGTTTCAAGTGAGGTATGACTACCGACTTTACACTCATTCGATTTACAAAAAATTATATATGTGTGTGTGTGTGTGTGTGTGTGTGTGTGTGTGTGTGTGTGTGTGTGTATGTTGTGTATATATATATATATATATATTTATATATATATATATATATATAGAGAGAGAGAGAGAGAGATATATCTGTAAAAGAACACTAACCGGATGTATAATTGTTCGTAAATTATAAATTGTCTCAAAACCGTCTCAAAGATATAATCATAACATCAATTTTAAGGTCATTCAAAACAATAATGAAAAGAATTAAAATCAAGCAAGCAAAAACATTCAACGTACAATTTAAAAAAGAAAATATATCTGCAAACATAATTTTGAATATAGTAATCATAATATTGAAACTAACCAAACCAAAACATTTAATCAACTACAAATCTAATTTTTAAATTTAAAAAAATGTAAAATTAAAATTATAAACTCGATGACAATTTATTTACTATTTTTGTTAATCAAATCTTAAATAAAGAATAAAAAACGTACCCAAAAAAAACCACACTATAAAAAAAAAACATCAAGCTATCAAATACACAGTTGCTATAGTTTTTAAATGCAACAATACAGTATGAACGAAACCATGATATTTGACTCCTAGAATATTAAATGCATGGCCATTCACTATAAGTCCTTCGATACAGTGAAATGTAAAAGAAAATTCAAATTTAATTGAAAATTATTTTTTAATTTTTAAACATGACTTCATGATGACTTTTGGCACCGAACATGAATCAAATTTTTGTTGGATACAAATGTGAATATTTTTTAATCTGTTTGTAAATGATCATTGCATCATTAAATTTTATACATGTTATATCAAATTTTTTGAAAGTGTAAGAAATGAAACTTCCATTTGACCCACGTACCAATCCATAGTTATTATTATATTTTCCAGCAAACAATTAAATTAATATGTGCTTTATAAAAACAAGTTTATTTCCTAATGAAATTTTATGTGCATATTCAACTAAATCATCATATTTAATATCTTATTCCAAAGTGGACACATGTGAAGTAAGTGTCGATTAAACGAGACACTTGTCGGAAATTTAAGACATCTTTAACGAATAATAAATCAAGGAACATGAAATGTCCAGCGTTGAACAATGGTATGTCATTCCATAACAATTATATGCACATCATCACCGAACAACCACTGCCCCTTCCAGCACCAATATGGATTTTATCGATGACTTGCTCTCCATGGGTGACCATCTGGACGATATTCAGATCAAGGATTTGGTTCAGGGAACATTCATTTCCATTACATTACATATCACATGAAGATTATTAATCTTTTAATAAATGAAATGCACTTGTATGCTTTTAATAAAGGACATGATAACGGCTGCGACAAACACAGCATCCGTAATAAACGAGTGAGCCATGAGATTTTTTTTATGAATGTTTGGCTTGTCGCCCAAGCAATAGACAAATATCGGTTTTTTTGAAGCACAAGTGGACGTTAAAACAGCGATCACAGAGTTTCATGGAATGACATGATTTCTGGGTATGTGCAAAATGGGAAAGGCCATGAAGAACTAAAAGTCTTTTAATATGGTATTGAAATGCTCACAGTAGCCAGATAAAATTGGATAGACTGCGCTTTCACAACGGTCTGATGATCCCTCGGCTCTTAAATTCTGACCGTCTGATGCCCACATTGTTAAAACGAAGTGCAGAAATACTCGATGAAGAAGCTTCACAGTTGTACAAGGTATCGACTTTACTGAAATAACTGTATTCAAATTTTGGGTAGGTTTTTCATTAATTAATTATATAGATGCCCAAATTCACAAAATTTAATTTCATACGAAAACCCAAATCTAAATCCCATTCCAAATCTAAAATGAAGTTTTGGAGTATGGTTTTTTTCTATGCTTGGTTAATTATGGTGAATGTTTTGAAAACCGCCACGTATGCCCACCCATCTGCAACCACTAACCAAGGTAGTGATGCTACAACATAAATCAAAAATCTGTACTCATCCATTTTTACTTAATTTTTTGATTCATACGCTAGTTATGGGATTAACTGGAGCACGGTTCAAGTTTTGGCATTTGACTGAAACAACTGGCAGTGACAGGTACAGGAATCGCATCAAAAGATCTTACAAGCAAAATTACAATTTCACCGTATTCCTCTGGTAAACTTATGAACTCACCTCCTTTTGAAATTATTGGGTTTCAATATTGAAATGGGGATATAATATGAGGAGCAGATAAATAATTATATCTTTTGAATTTGTTGAAAGATAAATCGAAAATTACCTGCTACGCTCCTGGATACTCGTTGCATCAAGCAAGCAACATCTATGAATCAAATTTCTTTATTTAATGCATGTAAGAGGCGGCGTAACAAAAGAATAACCCATGTTTGCAGTGAACAGTTCTATCTACACATGGCCTCTTCAACATCATTCACGTGAATACAATATTTCTATCATATCTGTGAGCTGCCAACTCCCCATATTAACCTGTAAATGACAACGAAAAGCATCTTTATCTTTTTGTCTCATGGGACCTCACCCCTCTCTAATAAACCTCTTCAACATCATTCACGTGAATACAATATTTCTATCATATCTGTGAGCTGCCAACTCCCCATATTAACCTGTAAATGACAACGAAAAGCATCTTTATCTTTTTGTCTCATGGGACCTCACCCCTCTCTAATAAACCTCTGTCTTAATTAAGAATAGCACCGACAATGTTATAGCATATGCAAACGACAATTTTAAAAGCCAATGTAATGACATAAAAACAAATAAGCGTCCTATCGAAATAATGATATCGTTCTACACATCCATTTCAAGAGGGCACAAATTTATAATATTGACATAAGTATCATATTCATTGGCATTTTTTATTATTTTTGGGTCCACATGGGAAGTATACACATGGCTCATATGTAGGTTATTCAAAGAGATTTATCTTAATTTATATGACGTCTCTAATCACGTCAACATTAAAATAATTGATAATTTATTTATCTGCTAGATTAAGAAATGAGCACTTTCACAATTTTTTTATATGAAAATATTTATATATAATTTTTTGATTTATGGTAAAGGTGAGTTTTAGGAAGTGTTCAATTTTTTTAATACGAATAAGTTATATTGTCAACATTAAAATCTAAATGGTAAAACTAATCATCAAAATCGGGTTAAAGACTAGTTTAAATTGAAAGATGGTTACAGATTTATAGTAAAACAATAAATTTGAGTAAATAAATAACAAATATACAATAAGTAAAAGGGGTAAAGAGTAGGGAAAACACTCTCAGAGGAAAAGAATAAGCTATCCACTAAAAGTTATTCCCAATCACAACTTTTGCATCCACTTTAGTCTATCAACCTTAGTTTTAATTAAGCAAAAAGTAAGAAATAAGATGACAACCAGAGGGGTGGATTTATCCACGCACTGGAATCAATCTTCTTCCTCTTTAGGAGAGAAGATCCTCTAGCATCCATTGTGTAACCTCATCAATAACATCCATCAGCAAATGCTCTACCTTTATCTTTTATACTCTACATTTGGTATTAGATCCGCAATTGGATTTGAATAGTGTTATCAATCTAAAGTAAACTAGAACCGACTGATGTCTGCTAAAGGATAACACTATTATCACTAGTACCAAACTCCTCAATCTGCGTCTTGTCAACTTAAGCCCCCTGGTGAGGATCCTTTCTATTCGGAGGAAGGGGAAAATGAGATACCATCTACAAAGTAGTAAATGGTCCAACATCTAGAATGGAAGATTAATTCTCTACAAATACTTTCCCATGATTATGCCACATGAAATCAACATTAGGTGAGGCATCTTTCTTTCTTCAAATCTACACGGGTCTAAAAATTTTAAGGGACCTAAGAGGATCAAGTTTCCACTTGTTGTCCAATTTAATTACAGTGGAAGCATCTAAAGGGCAGCCCCTCATAGTTTAGAAATTGGAACCAAGAACCAAAATAAGATATGATCTTAACCAAATGTGCGAGGGGTTTGGAAAGATCCACCAAAACACACACTCACACAATTTTATTGCTTAGCGAATCTTTATCTAATTTGACAAAGGATCGTACCTTCTTGCCAACAATTTGATTTGGTTTGAATTTCTTATGTAACCAAGGAAAGGTGGTAAAATATAAGCCACATTACAGCTATTGTGATTTTAACTTTTGATGGATCGAAGAAGGGAGTCTAAGAGCTAAAAAATACTCTATGTTTCTAAAGAACCAAGGCTCAGAAGACCAAACAAAATATTTATGAATAGTAGATTGGAAGACAATAAGGAATATCACCAATGAATAAGCAATTCACATCAAGCATAGAAGATTTAGTGGAAGGATCCCCCTGCAACAAGTCAATAAAAATTCATGAAATAACATAATTATAAAATGATCAGAAGCACTGAATGGATTATATTGATCACAAACCACTTTGAGGGGGCAACCTCCTTTAATCAAGCTCAATACAAATAATTCTTAGATGTCTTCATTGGCCTCAACACTTACTTATATACGAATTCTAATCTAAGCAACTACTACTTCCCATGAATGTGGGATAAAACAAAATTCTCACAGGATGACTTACAAAGCATATGTGTCCATCACAACTACTAAACTAACAAAGTAAATAGAAGAGATATCACAGGTTCATAACATCCCCTCCCTCTTAGAAAAAGCTTTGTCCTCAAAACATCAGATGTGGGAATTGGTGTTGAATCTGTAATAGTGGTTACCATGTTGCATCCTTTGGTTGCATTTTGTGCCACTAAATTAAAACCTCAATGATGGAGTGGGAGGGAATTTGGCATGTGCGCTTATCCAAGATTACCTCTGGCTCAAGAAGAATGGATCCTTCATTATCAATTTTTGGTAAAACAGTCTACACTCTGATGTTTGTACCAAGAACTTTCTTCAGACAAGAGACATGAAATACTACATGAACTCGGGAAGAAGGTAGGAGCTCCAACTTATAAGCAACTAACCCAATCTTCTAAAAAACCTTATAGGACCCATAGAACTTGGGAGCTAGCTAATGAAAACCTTTGATTTTTAGGGAGGATTGCTTATATGGTTGCAAGTGAAGAAAAACCATATCACCTACTTGAAAAGTGCGATTAGAACAGTGTTGAGATGCCTATTTTTTCATTAAATTTTGTGCCATATGAAGTTCTCTTGTAGGGTACTAAGGATCTAATTCTGAGTTCAAAGAATCGTGTTGACCATTGGAACTGATGAACTATTGGGGATGTATGGAAGGAGCACTAGTGGTGCTTGACCATAGACTTCTTCCTATGGAGTCATTTTCATTGAAGTGTGGTAGGAGGTTTTGTACCACCATTTGGAGAGAGGGAACCACTATTCCCACTTATGTTGTTGTTCAGAGGTGAAGCAATGAAGGAAAGTTTTCATCCATTTGTTGTCAATTTTAGTCAAGTCATCTCTTTGTGGATGATACCCAAAACTCATCTTCAGTTTGGTGTCAGTGTGTCAAAAGAGTTGTATCCAAAAATGGCTAGTGAAGGCTACATCATGATCTGAGATAATGGAGAAAGGAATGCCATGAAAATGAAAAATTTGGTCCCAAAATATTTATGCGACTGTGGAGGTAGTATAGGGATGGATGAGGGCACAAAAATGACTATATTTAGAGAGGCAATAAACCACAACCAAGATCACCATTTTCCCTCCAGATTTAGGGAGCCCCTCAATGAAATCCATAGAAATATTTTTCCAAATCTTGGTAGGGATGGAAAAGGGTTCGAGCAACCTAGGAATGAGTGTTGTTTCACCCTTATTGCATTAGCATGTATCACATTCAGCCACCATCTACTGAATCACCTTTTTCATTCCCTTCCAAAAGAAGTTGCATCGTGCCCACTCATAAATTTTGAGAAACACTGAGTGCCCTATAGATGGAGAAGTATGGAGTTCATATAATACACCTTGATGAAGATCCATGCTCTGAAGAAGCACTAGATGACCCTTGTATCACAGAGAACCACCATTCCATAAATAATGTGGTATGGTTGAGGGGTTAGTGGCCAACTATTGAATGATTGGAGATAATGAGGATTCATTGACGTAACCCTATTGTACAGTGTCTAACCAATTTGGAATAGGCATGGAAATAGTTAAAAGGGAAGCTTGGTCTGTAAATGTGCGAGACAGAGCATCAGCCACAATATTGACCTTACCCTTCTTGTAAATGATCTCATATTCATAACCGATGAGTTTGCTGACCCATTTCTATTATGATAGGTTAGATACCTATTGTTCTAGCAAATATTTCAGACTATGGTGATTAGTTTTGATGCAAAAATGATTTCCTAGTAGGTATGGCCTCCACTTCTATACTACATGAAAAATGGTCAACATTTCCTTCTCATAATTAGAAAGCACTAAATTCTTACCAAAAAGGGATTTGTTGGTAAATGCAATGGCCAATCCTTCTTTGAGGAGAACAACACCAAGTCCATTATCGCAAGCATCACTCTAGATAGTGAAGGTCTAGGTAAAATCTAGCATAGCTAGAACATGTGTAGTACACATAGCTTGTTTCAATTTTTCAAATGCACACTTGGTAGCTTGTGCCCAAGTAAAATCATCCTTTTTCAACATAGCTGTTAGTAGACCTACAATCTTTCCATAATCCTTGACAAACTTGTGAAAGTATCCAATCAACCCCAAAAATCATGGAGGCTCTTGAGTATCAGAGGATGTCGCCAATTTGTCATGGCAGTTATTTTTTCAAGATCCACTAGAACTCCTTGGGTTGACATAGTATTCTCAAGATACTCCATTTCATCCTATCCAAAAGTACATTTTGACTATTTTTCATAAAGATGATGGTCAAATAAAAGTTACAATTTGAGCTCCAAGTGTTGGATATGCTCAGGCCATGTTTTATTATAGATTAGGATATCATTGAAGAAGACCAAAATGAAGTTCCATAGGTAGGGATGGAATATTTTATTCATATAAGCTTGTAATTTTGAAGGAGCATTAGTGAGGCCAAAGGGCATGATCAGAAACTCATAATGGTCATCATGCATGCAAAAAGTTGTCTTAGGGATATCATCCTCATGAAGCTGGAACTGATGATATCCAGAGCAGAGATCCACCTTAGAGAAAAAATAAGCATCATGAAGCTCATCAATATCAAGAATCAAGAGCTTATTCTTGATTCTGAGGTGATTAAGTGCATGGAAATCAATGCAGAGGCACCATGACCCATCTTTTTTTTACAAGGAGAACTAGGGGAAAATATGGGCTATTACTAGGGTGAATAATGCCTTGCTTTAGTAAGTCTCGAATGAGCATATAGATCTTGGTCTTTTTCAAAATGGGTAGTGATAAGGCTTGAGGTTAGGAATAACACTTTCAAGAAGGAGCTGAATATAGTGGTATTCTAGCCCTGAAGGTGGCAATCCCACTGGTTTGGAAAAGACATGTGCATACCTCTTTAGAATGGTTTGTAGATTAGGAGTACTGAAAACTATTAATGGTTGCATTTAAATGGTATAGATCTGGGAAATGACATCATGTGAATTCTTATTAAGAAGCTTTTTCATGTGATGTGAACTTATGATGCTGAGAGATCCTAGTTATAATCCTTTCAATGTGTGTTTTTCCCATTATCTAAAAATTGCACCCAAAGTTCAGCAAAATCTCATAAGATGGGTTTGAGTGTGCATAACCACTAGGCTCCCCAAATAACATCAGATCCCCCTAAGGGTAAGCCAAACATGGTTGAGCACAACTTATAATCTCTAATAGAGATATGCACATTGTGAAACTTTCCTTTGCAAGGTAATGTACCCCCATTGGAATTCATGACTTCAAAGTTGGAGCAAGAATGGATAAAACAATCAGCTTGTTTGGCGATTCGAGGATCAATGAAGTTATGAGTGCTACTCGAATAAATGAGTATTGTGAGAGGGAGCTTGTTGAATTAACCTCTAACCCATATGGTTTATGGGGTAGTGACTCCTACTAAGGCATAGAGAGAGATCTCTGGTTGGTATTTTTGAGAAACAAGTTCCAAAATTGACTGAGCATCTTCTAGATCATTTGTTGTATCCTAAACATCTTCCCAATATTTAGTTGTGGGTCAAGATTCCACATCTAATAGGTAGAGGTTTTGCTCCACACATTGATGTCCTTGAGTGAATTTATCATCATAGTTATAACTTAGTCCTTTCTCTCTATGGGCTTGCATCTCTGCTTCAGTCAAATGCTTGATAGGAGTGGTTCTAGGGGTTGACATTATTTGAGATCGTTGTGAAGCTATATTTTTAAAGGAAGCAAAATTATATTTGAATCGTTATTGAGCCACGATCTTGTCCTCTGCCAACTTAGCCAACCCTAAAGCTTCCATCATCATTTTGAGTCAGAACATTTTGACCTCAGCTCGAATTGCATCCTTCAGTCCATTGACAAAGCAACTCTTGAAATTTTCATTAGATAATCCCTCTATGTGATTGGCCAATTTTTCAAATTATATTTGATATTCTCTCATGGTTCCTATTTGGTGAAGTTTAGTGAGTGCTTCAGTGAAGTCATCAAAAGTTGTAGGGCCAAGCCATTGCAAAATGAGGGTGCAAAAATCCGTCCATATGGGTTCATAATGAGGCTTGGTATACCAATGATACCATTGAAGGGCTTAAAGTTCCAAGTGAAAGGATGCAAGTGAGACCTTGTTGGCATCAAAATTATTATGCAAACTAAAATATTGTTTTGTCTGATAGATCCATCTAGGTGGAATTGTACTAGTGAATCAAAGAAAATTAAGCTTCAGCCCACAATAATTATTGGAAGAATAAAATGCAATGTTTGAAGAAGACTCTAGATGTCATCAGTTATTCATGGTGGTATGTTGAAGACTGAGGCTGAGAATTTTTTCATCACGATCGTTGATGTGGGTCTTGAGGGTGGCAATTTCATCTTCCATGTTTTTTGCTCATGTTTGGGTTACTACCATGACCAAAATATTTTATTTTTATTTTTTTGCAGCGGATAGGAAAAATAGAGTTAAGACACGTTTAGTAAGAAAAGTTTTGAATTTGGGTAAAAATAGAAGGGGTGAAGGGCCTTTTAATAATTTTTTTGCATAGTGGGAGTATGATTGACGAAGGCGAGGGCAATTTTATGAGTGAAAATGGAAAAACTAGATAATTGGTCATAGAGGTACAAAGGAGTATAATGACACTATGAATACAGTGGAAAGTTTTGAGGCAAATAGACAAAAATAGAAGTATGGAAAAACCTAAAAAAAGGAAAATTGAGATTTACAAGAATTATGGATGGAATTGGGATATGGTACCTCAAGAAATAAAATGTAGGGAATAGAATTTTAGGTGTCTCGATAAAGTTTGAGGATCAACAGGGCTACAGATGGAGAGATATTGTAAAAATATGAAAAAAAATTTACTCAGAGTTTGTGTGTGTGTGTGTGTGTGTGTGTGTACACATATATACATACATAAATACATACATATGTGTGTGTATATATATATATATATATATATATATATATATATATATATATATATACATATATGTATATATATACATATACATATATGTATATATATACATATACATATATGTATATATATACATATACATATATGTATATATATACATATACATATATGTATATATATACATATACATATGTATATATATACATATACATATGTATATATATGTATATATACATATATATATGTGTGTGTGTGTGTGTGTGTGTGTGTGTGTGTGTGTATCTATATATATATATGTGTGTGTGTGTGTGTGTGTGTATATATATATATGTATGTATGTATGTATGTATGTATGTATGTATGTATGTATGTATGTATCTGTATTCTATCTGGCGGTAAGTCCTCTGAGAGTCTACTGATACTCTGCGGATGGTTTGCATATTTTGGTTTATGTCAAATATTTGATTACAAGTCCTCTAACAATCTGCAGATACTCTACTGTTTGATTTATTTTGGAGTTTGTTAAAAATATTGTAAAATTGGTAAAAATGGGCCCTGAGTTTTAGTGGTTGCCTAAGTGTTTTAAAAATATCACTCTCACCACCAATATCATCTAAGCGAGTACCACTCTCCAAAAACATTTGGCCACAAATTTATCTCTCAGTGATAGCTCTTGAATTTCCTCATAGATGGGAACTACTCAATCGGGAAGGGGCCATTGCCCATTTCACTTATAGGTCCTCTCAATGGGCTACCTACTTTGGCATTCATGTGGTACTCCTCACAATGAGTTTTTTGGGCTTTCACCCAAACACTTCCCAAGTTATGTAGTTAGGTTTTTAACCTGATCTGAAATAGATTATTGTGTTACAAAAAAATATTTAAATAAATTATGCAGCAAAATAGAGGTATTTCTAAAAAATTATTTAAAGGAATTATGCAAAATAAAAGAGTGAAGACTTTCTGAAGGAAAAATAATTGTGGCCCTAGAAAGCACTCTAATACCACATGAGGGGATCCTTTTGCAATAAGTCAATAAAAATATATGAAATAACAAAATTATAAAATGACCAAAAGCACTGAATGGATTGTATTGATCGCAGACCACTTCGAGGGGGAAACCTCCTTTGAGCAAGATCAATACAAATAATTTTGGTATGCCTTCATTGGCCTCAACACTTACTTATATATGAATTCTAATCTAAGAAACTAATACTTCCCATGAATGTGGAATAAAACAAAATGCTCAAGGATGACTTACAAAGCATATGCGTCCATCATAACTACTAAACTAAGTAAAGAGAAGAGATATCACGAGGTCATAACATTTATGAACATTGGTAACAATGGGTTTTGAAAGTAGGGGTTGTTCTTCATGGAAAAACTTAAAAACATCATTAGTGTCATCTATTTCAATAGAAGATCCAATATTAAAAGAGCTATAAAAGACCAACTCCATGGATGATATGCAATGAAGTTTAGAAATAAAATAATACATCACAATCCATCTAAAAACCTTGATCATCAATGCCATGAATCTTAGTACAACTCTTGATCCTTCTATTGGGCCCATTGTTGCCCTTTTTCAAAGATTATTTTTCCTTTATTAACTTTGCTTATAGGTGGTTATTTCTCAATACAATGAATATTTCATACATGACAAAATCATCGAGTGCATTCTTATTTTATATATAGCGTATCTAGTAAGAACTAATCTACTCTTTGTTTTCTTTTGTAGATTTACACTTCATGATGTGCTCTCTCTACACACATCCAACATCACACAACTTCATGAGCTTCACTTTTCTAGATAAGTTTAGGTACGCTTTCTATTTTTTCTTTATCTTAGTATTTCACTTTGTCACATCACTAAAATAAAGGGTGGCAAATGTAGTCATATAAAATGTGATAATTGGTAACTTGAGTGTGGCTAGTGACACCCATCCCATAGGTCCCTCTTTCTTATTCTCGTGACCCTCATAACCATCATTTCACTGATTTCCAGTCATCCATAGCCTTCCAAATAGTGACTCCACCTCCTCCAAATAGCATTTCCAATGATGATTCCATCCCCCTAGGTCTCATTCCTCTAGGACTATAGCTCCCAACTTGGACTATAACACTATACACTAGGGTGTCCATTTTCAATGCTTATGTCTAAGAACATTTTTACCCCCAATGGTCAGTTCCTTCCAGTTCCTATTCCTCTTCTTATTAGCCTAACACAAATACATTCAACCCATGATAAATAGATCTGTATAAAAACCCATTCAAATATCACTTAGAAGGGGCTGGAAAATATCACAAAAAGTAAGCAAGACTACTGAGGCACACTTCCCTATTCTCTGTATACAGCCATCCAATACAGTCACGAGCACATCCAAATCCTTACACCAGTCCCTAGTTACCTCAAGCACACCTAGTTTAGCATTTTTGCATCTCCATACACACTATTGCATAAAGCACGTCAAGTGGGAGAGCTACATAAAACTTGATCCCTCTTCAGAGTATTGGTTTGTAGGCAACATACTTACAAAAGGGGTGTGGATACACATTCAATGCATCTTACACACGCTAAAATCCCTCTCTTTCTCAAAGTTTTTCAAAGTATCTTATAATCTAGGGTTTGAAATCTAAATCACCTCTATAGATAGTTCCACAGACATCCAATAGTCTAAACTTTATATGCAAGCTCACCCAAATACAACAGACTAAATCCAAAAAATTTAGGTCTCTTTGACAATAGTAGTAGAAGATAACTATACCATTGGACACCATGGCGTCTTATTTCGACACTCACGTCCAATCATAAAATGAAGACCAGGTCTTGATTTATGATAGTGACATAGTTCTTTATAGTGAATTTCAGACCCTGCAACAACCATCTCAGTCAGTTTCCAGCTAAGTCTTGCTTTCTTCATATTTATTACAATTTTTAGAAAATTTAAAATTATATTCAAATTATACAAATTAGTAGCTTAATTATTGCATATTTGTTTACTAATTTTATTGCTTAGACCCTTTAAATCAATTAAGAATAATACTCTAATATTCCCAAATTGTTAAATCACATTAACACAAGTGTACTCAGGGCAACACAAGTGTTTGGGCTAGCATCAAGCTAATATTTAGAATCTGACGACTAGATCAGAACCATGAAAAAATCTATTTGTATACTTATACCACTCATAGCCACCTGTGCATCAGTGCATAAGCCTAATACAAATTGTCCTTTGTATTGCTATGAATAGAATATTAAATGTTATACCATCTATATTTGGCATTTGCCTAGATTTAATATTTATTATAAGACTATATTTAGATTATAAATTCTTTAATTGGTCTACTTTTATATTAACTTATTCCTATTTAATTAGGATACTCTCTGTAAACCCTTATTATTACTCCTAAATGGGTAAAATAATAGGATAGATGAACAAAAGCTACAAGATAGACTTTGGAACCTCAATGTATGAGTTGTACATTGAGCGTAGAACCTTGTCATGATTAAATTAGCCTCAAGACGTAATTTTCCACTCTTGAAAATTATCAAAATGTCCAATCAAATATCATGCCACCTTGCAATTTGTGCACCCCTTTGTAATGGGTGCAAGTCATGTAAATAAAATAGCTACCCTAAATCTGGGTCTAGTGTAAAATATATTTTTCCTTTACCATCACCACTCAACTCATCTTAAAATATTTCACCACTTGTATGTTCTGTATGGGCTTGCACTTCCTCGCCACGTCACAATTATTCAAGTTCATCTTGAAACAAAATTTCTCCTCCTCACACAATGCATTAGCACATAATATGAAGAAACACATAACCTCATTTTCTATCATCACCTTCACCAAAAATAGAAGATTATTTTTTATTAACACTTCGTACACAAAAAATAAGATGAATTCGACAATCATAGGTTTCAAATGACGTATAACTATCGAATTACACTCGTTCACTTTATAAAACTTATATATATATAATTTATTATTAATTATAACATATAACATTTTTGTAATATATTATTATATTGAATATTTTACTAAAAATTACACTCAAATTTTTTATCTTTTTATTATCGTTTATTATTATTTTTAATCCATGCCAGCCAAATCTATTTTACTTTCACCAAAACTGCACCATTAACACTTGTCGAGAACTTAAGACACATGTTTATCAAATAATAACACTTGTTTGCCTACCTAGTCATTTGGACAACTTCAAAACCTCTGAGCAGCTTCCTTCGACTCAAATAAATTTTAGATGGATTATTTTATGTCTAACATGTGTTGAAAAAAGTCAATCTGATGCTCTCACTCAAGGTTTTCAAAAATAATATTATTGAAGTGGATTATTTTATGTCACCTCCACCTGAAATATAAGATTATTCCTTCTTAACTCTTCATGCACACAAGGTGTAATGGGATCAGGAGTCATTGGTTTTGAGTGAAGTACGACTATCCACTTACACTCATTCACTTTACAAAACTTATATATATATATATATATATATATATATATATATATATATATATATATATATATAATTAATCTTTTACTAACAATTACACTCAAATTTTTAATCTTTTCATTATCATTTATGTTTTAAAAAAAGTCGATGCAACTATGTTTTACTTTCATGAAAACCACACCATTAACTCCTACTAGGAACTTAAGACCTATGTTTAATGAAAAATAACCCCTATTTGCCTCTTTGGTTGTTAGACAAGTTTTAAATGAAACTAAGTCTTTTTGCCATTTCAATTTACATCATGTGCATGATTATGTCCTTATTTCTTATCTCATTCAACTCCATCTGAGTGATTTTATGTGTTAATTCAAAATTTATTTCATAAGAAGTGGATTCCACATATAACAAGTATGCATTTCTAAGGTTATAAATCATCAAATTAGCTACCAAGTTCTTTGGGACTTCATTTATGTTTCCTCTTTCATGTTCGGTCTTAAATAGTTGAACTTCTTTGATTGCATCAATATCATCTTATTCCTGATCCATTCTCAGTGTTGAAACATTATTTGCCCAAAATCTCATATTCGGATTCCTAATTCTGCAATTGATGGACTCTTCAAATTCTTTATTAGCATTTTGAATAGTGATGGTTTATTCAGCACTTTGTTTACTTTAACCCTTGCGTCTAATTCTTTTTGCTACCACTCTTTTTGCTTTCCTTATATACTCTAGATTGGCTTTGCAAGGAGTGTTTTTAAAGATTGGTTTTCATTTAAATCTTTAAATCAGGGTGGGCATTTTGGACAACACATTATTGATGGTCGTAATAAAGGTAATCTTGTGGCCCCTAAAATGCTTGACTAGTGGAGGTAAAGTGAGTCTTGGTTCATGAACAAAGCCAAAAATAGGGATCTAATTACTCTCTAATTATACGTGTCATTCTCTCGATAACTTAAAAAATATTAACTAAATGGAGTGTCTACAATAACCGTATACATGAAAATGATCCATTATCTGAGAAAACATATGCTTAGATACCAAGATGAATCTAAGCTACAACCATGCCAATATAACACCTCTAACTATAATTAGCAATTACCCTCATCGTGCAAGAAAAGCCAGAGGTTAGGTAAAAGTAGTTCATATTTGGTTTACTGCAATAATAAAGTACTTTAACCTTTTTTTTTACCATGTGGTTATATTTTTTTTTCACTACCTTTTAGATTAGTTATGTATGGGCTTGTCCTTCCCCACCACTTTGACATAACTTAATTTCATCTTTTAAAAAAAGGTCACCTCACCACATAGCACATTACCACATTTTATGAAGGAACATAAAACTTGAATTTCTATTGTCACCTCTATCTGAAATATAAAATTATTTTTTCTAAACAATTCGTAAACAAAAGGTGAGATAGGATTGACAATGATGAGTTTCAAGTGAGGTATGACTACCGACTTACACTCATTCGATTTACAAAAAATTATATATGTGTGTGTGTGTGTGTGTGTGTGTGTGTGTGTGTGTGTGTGTGTGTGTATGTATGTATATATATATATATATATATATATATAGAGAGAGAGAGAGAGAGAGAGAGATATCTGTAAAAGAACACTAACCGGATGTATAATTGTTCGTAAATTATAAATTGTCTCAAAACCGTCTCAAAGATATAATCATAACATCAATTTTAAGGTCATTCAAAACAATAATGAAAAGAATTAAAATCAAGCAAGCAAAAACATTCAACGTACAATTTAAAAAAAGAAAATATATCTGCAAAACATAATTTTGAATATAGTAATCATAATATTGAAACTAACCAAACCAAAACATTTAATCAACTACAAATCTAATTTTTAAATTTAAAAAAATGTAAAATTAAAATTATAAACTCGATGACAATTTATTTACTATTTTTGTTAATCAAATCTTAAATAAAGAATAAAAAACGTACCCAAAAAAAACCACACTATAAAAAAAAACATCAAGCTATCAAATACACAGTTGCTATAGTTTTTAAATGCAACAATACAGTATGAACGAAACCATGATATTTGACTCCTAGAATATTAAATGCATGGCCATTCACTATAAGTCCTTCGATACAGTGAAATGTAAAAGAAAATTCAAATTTAATTGAAAATTATTTTTTAATTTTTAAACATGACTTCATGATGACTTTTGGCACCGAACATGAATCAAATTTTGTTGGATACAAATGTGAATATTTTTTAATCTGTTTGTAAATGATCATTGCATCATTAAATTTTATACATGTTATATCAAATTTTTTGAAAGTGTAAGAAATGAAACTTCCATTTGACCCACGTACCAATCCATAGTTATTATTATATTTTCCAGCAAACAATTAAATTAATATGTGCTTTATAAAAACAAGTTTATTTCCTAATGAAATTTTATGTGCATATTCAACTAAATCATCATATTTAATATCTTATTCCAAAGTGGACACATGTGAAGTAAGTGTCGATTAAACGAGACACTTGTCGGAAATTTAAGACATCTTTAACGAATAATAAATCAAGGAACATGAAATGTCCAGCGTTGAACAATGGTATGTCATTCCATAACAATTATATGCACATCATCACCGAACAACCACTGCCCCTTCCAGCACCAATATGGATTTTATCGATGACTTGCTCTCCATGGGTGACCATCTGGACGATATTCAGATCAAGGATTTGGTTCAGGGAACATTCATTTCCATTACATTACATATCACATGAAGATTATTAATCTTTTAATAAATGAAATGCACTTGTATGCTTTTAATAAAGGACATGATAACGGCTGCGACAAACACAGCATCCGTAATAAACGAGTGAGCCATGAGATTTTTTTTATGAATGTTTGGCTTGTCGCCCAAGCAATAGACAAATATCGGTTTTTTTGAAGCACAAGTGGACGTTAAAACAGCGATCACAGAGTTTCATGGAATGACATGATTTCTGGGTATGTGCAAAATGGGAAAGGCCATGAAGAACTAAAAGTCTTTTAATATGGTATTGAAATGCTCACAGTAGCCAGATAAAATTGGATAGACTGCGCTTTCACAACGGTCTGATGATCCCTCGGCTCTTAAATTCTGACCGTCTGATGCCCACATTGTTAAAACGAAGTGCAGAAATACTCGATGAAGAAGCTTCACAGTTGTACAAGGTATCGACTTTACTGAAATAACTGTATTCAAATTTTGGGTAGGTTTTTCATTAATTAATTATATAGATGCCCAAATTCACAAAATTTAATTTCATACGAAAACCCAAATCTAAATCCCATTCCAAATCTAAAATGAAGTTTTGGAGTATGGTTTTTTTCTATGCTTGGTTAATTATGGTGAATGTTTTGAAAACCGCCACGTATGCCCACCCATCTGCAACCACTAACCAAGGTAGTGATGCTACAACATAAATCAAAAATCTGTACTCATCCATTTTTACTTAATTTTTTGATTCATACGCTAGTTATGGGATTAACTGGAGCACGGTTCAAGTTTTGGCATTTGACTGAAACAACTGGCAGTGACAGGTACAGGAATCGCATCAAAAGATCTTACAAGCAAAATTACAATTTCACCGTATTCCTCTGGTAAACTTATGAACTCACCTCCTTTTGAAATTATTGGGTTTCAATATTGAAATGGGGATATAATATGAGGAGCAGATAAATAATTATATCTTTTGAATTTGTTGAAAGATAAATCGAAAATTACCTGCTACGCTCCTGGATACTCGTTGCATCAAGCAAGCAACATCTATGAATCAAATTTCTTTATTTAATGCATGTAAGAGGCGGCGTAACAAAAGAATAACCCATGTTTGCAGTGAACAGTTCTATCTACACATGGCCTCTTCAACATCATTCACGTGAATACAATATTTCTATCATATCTGTGAGCTGCCAACTCCCCATATTAACCTGTAAATGACAACGAAAAGCATCTTTATCTTTTTGTCTCATGGGACCTCACCCCTCTCTAATAAACCTCTTCAACATCATTCACGTGAATACAATATTTCTATCATATCTGTGAGCTGCCAACTCCCCATATTAACCTGTAAATGACAACGAAAAGCATCTTTATCTTTTTGTCTCATGGGACCTCACCCCTCTCTAATAAACCTCTGTCTTAATTAAGAATAGCACCGACAATGTTATAGCATATGCAAACGACAATTTTAAAAGCCAATGTAATGACATAAAAACAAATAAGCGTCCTATCGAAATAATGATATCGTTCTACACATCCATTTCAAGAGGGCACAAATTTATAATATTGACATAAGTATCATATTCATTGGCATTTTTTATTATTTTTGGGTCCACATGGGAAGTATACACATGGCTCATATGTAGGTTATTCAAAGAGATTTATCTTAATTTATATGACGTCTCTAATCACGTCAACATTAAAATAATTGATAATTTATTTATCTGCTAGATTAAGAAATGAGCACTTTCACAATTTTTTTATATGAAAATATTTATATATAATTTTTTGATTTATGGTAAAGGTGAGTTTTAGGAAGTGTTCAATTTTTTTAATACGAATAAGTTATATTGTCAACATTAAAATCTAAATGGTAAAACTAATCATCAAAATCGGGTTAAAGACTAGTTTAAATTGAAAGATGGTTACAGATTTATAGTAAAACAATAAATTTGAGTAAATAAATAACAAATATACAATAAGTAAAAGGGGTAAAGAGTAGGGAAAACACTCTCAGAGGAAAAGAATAAGCTATCCACTAAAAGTTATTCCCAATCACAACTTTTGCATCCACTTTAGTCTATCAACCTTAGTTTTAATTAAGCAAAAAGTAAGAAATAAGATGACAACCAGAGGGGTGGATTTATCCACGCACTGGAATCAATCTTCTTCCTCTTTAGGAGAGAAGATCCTCTAGCATCCATTGTGTAACCTCATCAATAACATCCATCAGCAAATGCTCTACCTTTATCTTTTATACTCTACATTTGGTATTAGATCCGCAATTGGATTTGAATAGTGTTATCAATCTAAAGTAAACTAGAACCGACTGATGTCTGCTAAAGGATAACACTATTATCACTAGTACCAAACTCCTCAATCTGCGTCTTGTCAACTTAAGCCCCCTGGTGAGGATCCTTTCTATTCGGAGGAAGGGGAAAATGAGATACCATCTACAAAGTAGTAAATGGTCCAACATCTAGAATGGAAGATTAATTCTCTACAAATACTTTCCCATGATTATGCCACATGAAATCAACATTAGGTGAGGCATCTTTCTTTCTTCAAATCTACACGGGTCTAAAAATTTTAAGGGACCTAAGAGGATCAAGTTTCCACTTGTTGTCCAATTTAATTACAGTGGAAGCATCTAAAGGGCAGCCCCTCATAGTTTAGAAATTGGAACCAAGAACCAAAATAAGATATGATCTTAACCAAATGTGCGAGGGGTTTGGAAAGATCCACCAAAACACACACTCACACAATTTTATTGCTTAGCGAATCTTTATCTAATTTGACAAAGGATCGTACCTTCTTGCCAACAATTTGATTTGGTTTGAATTTCTTATGTAACCAAGGAAAGGTGGTAAAATATAAGCCACATTACAGCTATTGTGATTTTAACTTTTGATGGATCGAAGAAGGGAGTCTAAGAGCTAAAAAATACTCTATGTTTCTAAAGAACCAAGGCTCAGAAGACCAAACAAAATATTTATGAATAGTAGATTGGAAGACAATAAGGAATATCACCAATGAATAAGCAATTCACATCAAGCATAGAAGATTTAGTGGAAGGATCCCCCTGCAACAAGTCAATAAAAATTCATGAAATAACATAATTATAAAATGATCAGAAGCACTGAATGGATTATATTGATCACAAACCACTTTGAGGGGGCAACCTCCTTTAATCAAGCTCAATACAAATAATTCTTAGATGTCTTCATTGGCCTCAACACTTACTTATATACGAATTCTAATCTAAGCAACTACTACTTCCCATGAATGTGGGATAAAACAAAATTCTCACAGGATGACTTACAAAGCATATGTGTCCATCACAACTACTAAACTAACAAAGTAAATAGAAGAGATATCACAGGTTCATAACATCCCCTCCCTCTTAGAAAAAGCTTTGTCCTCAAAACATCAGATGTGGGAATTGGTGTTGAATCTGTAATAGTGGTTACCATGTTGCATCCTTTGGTTGCATTTTGTGCCACTAAATTAAAACCTCAATGATGGAGTGGGAGGGAATTTGGCATGTGCGCTTATCCAAGATTACCTCTGGCTCAAGAAGAATGGATCCTTCATTATCAATTTTTGGTAAAACAGTCTACACTCTGATGTTTGTACCAAGAACTTTCTTCAGACAAGAGACATGAAATACTACATGAACTCGGGAAGAAGGTAGGAGCTCCAACTTATAAGCAACTAACCCAATCTTCTAAAAAACCTTATAGGACCCATAGAACTTGGGAGCTAGCTAATGAAAACCTTTGATTTTTAGGGAGGATTGCTTATATGGTTGCAAGTGAAGAAAAACCATATCACCTACTTGAAAAGTGCGATTAGAACAGTGTTGAGATGCCTATTTTTTCATTAAATTTTGTGCCATATGAAGTTCTCTTGTAGGGTACTAAGGATCTAATTCTGAGTTCAAAGAATCGTGTTGACCATTGGAACTGATGAACTATTGGGGATGTATGGAAGGAGCACTAGTGGTGCTTGACCATAGACTTCTTCCTATGGAGTCATTTTCATTGAAGTGTGGTAGGAGGTTTTGTACCACCATTTGGAGAGAGGGAACCACTATTCCCACTTATGTTGTTGTTCAGAGGTGAAGCAATGAAGGAAAGTTTTCATCCATTTGTTGTCAATTTTAGTCAAGTCATCTCTTTGTGGATGATACCCAAAACTCATCTTCAGTTTGGTGTCAGTGTGTCAAAAGAGTTGTATCCAAAAATGGCTAGTGAAGGCTACATCATGATCTGAGATAATGGAGAAAGGAATGCCATGAAAATAAAAAATTTGGTCCCAAAATATTTATGCGACTGTGGAGGTAGTATAGGGATGGATGAGGGCACAAAAATGACTATATTTAGAGAGGCAATAAACCACAACCAAGATCACCATTTTCCCTCCAGATTTAGGGAGCCCCTCAATGAAATCCATAGAAATATTTTTCCAAATCTTGGTAGGGATGGAAAAGGGTTCGAGCAACCTAGGAATGAGTGTTGTTTCACCCTTATTGCATTAGCATGTATCACATTCAGCCACCATCTACTGAATCACCTTTTTCATTCCCTTCCAAAAGAAGTTGCATCGTGCCCACTCATAAATTTTGAGAAACACTGAGTGCCCTATAGATGGAGAAGTATGGAGTTCATATAATACACCTTGATGAAGATCCATGCTCTGAAGAAGCACTAGATGACCCTTGTATCACAGAGAACCACCATTCCATAAATAATGTGGTATGGTTGAGGGGTTAGTGGCCAACTATTGAATGATTGGAGATAATGAGGATTCATTGACGTAACCCTATTGTACAGTGTCTAACCAATTTGGAATAGGCATGGAAATAGTTAAAAGGGAAGCTTGGTCTGTAAATGTGCGAGACAGAGCATCAGCCACAATATTGACCTTACCCTTCTTGTAAATGATCTCATATTCATAACCGATGAGTTTGCTGACCCATTTCTATTATGATAGGTTAGATACCTATTGTTCTAGCAAATATTTCAGACTATGGTGATTAGTTTTGATGCAAAAATGATTTCCTAGTAGGTATGGCCTCCACTTCTATACTACATGAAAAATGGTCAACATTTCCTTCTCATAATTAGAAAGCACTAAATTCTTACCAAAAAGGGATTTGTTGGTAAATGCAATGGCCAATCCTTCTTTGAGGAGAACAACACCAAGTCCATTATCGCAAGCATCACTCTAGATAGTGAAGGTCTAGGTAAAATCTAGCATAGCTAGAACATGTGTAGTACACATAGCTTGTTTCAATTTTTCAAATGCACACTTGGTAGCTTGTGCCCAAGTAAAATCATCCTTTTTCAACATAGCTGTTAGTAGACCTACAATCTTTCCATAATCCTTGACAAACTTGTGAAAGTATCCAATCAACCCCAAAAATCATGGAGGCTCTTGAGTATCAGAGGATGTCGCCAATTTGTCATGGCAGTTATTTTTTCAAGATCCACTAGAACTCCTTGGGTTGACATAGTATTCTCAAGATACTCCACTTCATCCTATCCAAAAGTACATTTTGACTATTTTTCATAAAGATGATGGTCAAATAAAAGTTACAATTTGAGCTCCAAGTGTTGGATATGCTCAGGCCATGTTTTATTATAGATTAGGATATCATTGAAGAAGACCAAAATGAAGTTCCATAGGTAGGGATGGAATATTTTATTCATATAAGCTTTTAATTTTGAAGGAGCATTAGTGAGGCCAAAGGGCATGATCAGAAACTCATAATGGTCATCATGCATGCAAAAAGTTGTCTTAGGGATATCATCCTCATGAAGCTGGAACTGATGATATCCAGAGCAGAGATCCACCTTAGAGAAAAAATAAGCATCATGAAGCTCATCAATATCAAGAATCAAGAGCTTATTCTTGATTCTGAGGTGATTAAGTGCATGGAAATCAATGCAGAGGCACCATGACCCATCTTTTTTTTACAAGGAGAACTAGGGGAAAATATGGGCTATTACTAGGGTGAATAATGCCTTGCTTTAGTAAGTCTCGAATGAGCATATAGATCTTGGTCTTTTTCAAAATGGGTAGTGATAAGGCTTGAGGTTAGGAATAACACTTTCAAGAAGGAGCTGAATATAGTGGTATTCTAGCCCTGAAGGTGGCAATCCCACTGGTTTGGAAAAGACATGTGCATACCTCTTTAGAATGGTTTGTAGATTAGGAGTACTGAAAACTATTAATGGTTGCATTTAAATGGTATAGATCTGGGAAATGACATCATGTGAATTCTTATTAAGAAGCTTTTTCATGTGATGTGAACTTATGATGCTGAGAGATCCTAGTTATAATCCTTTCAATGTGTGTTTTTCCCATTATCTAAAAATTGCACCCAAAGTTCAGCAAAATCTCATAAGATGGGTTTGAGTGTGCATAACCACTAGGCTCCCCAAATAACATCAGATCCCCCTAAGGGTAAGCCAAACATGGTTGAGCACAACTTATAATCTCTAATAGAGATATGCACATTGTGAAACTTTCCTTTGCAAGGTAATGTACCCCCATTGGAATTCATGACTTCAAAGTTGGAGCAAGAATGGATAAAACAATCAGCTTGTTTGGCGATTCGAGGATCAATGAAGTTATGAGTGCTACTCGAATAAATGAGTATTGTGAGAGGGAGCTTGTTGAATTAACCTCTAACCCATATGGTTTATGGGGTAGTGACTCCTACTAAGGCATAGAGAGAGATCTCTGGTTGGTATTTTTGAGAAACAAGTTCCAAAATTGACTGAGCATCTTCTAGATCATTTGTTGTATCCTAAACATCTTCCCAATATTTAGTTGTGGGTCAAGATTCCACATCTAATAGGTAGAGGTTTTGCTCCACACATTGATGTCCTTGAGTGAATTTATCATCATAGTTATAACTTAGTCCTTTCTCTCTATGGGCTTGCATCTCTGCTTCAGTCAAATGCTTGATAGGAGTGGTTCTAGGGGTTGACATTATTTGAGATCGTTGTGAAGCTATATTTTTAAAGGAAGCAAAATTATATTTGAATCGTTATTGAGCCACGATCTTGTCCTCTGCCAACTTAGCCAACCCTAAAGCTTCCATCATCATTTTGAGTCAGAACATTTTGACCTCAGCTCAAATTGCATCCTTCAGTCCATTGACAAAGCAACTCTTGAAATTTTCATTAGATAATCCCTCTATGTGATTGGCCAATTTTTCAAATTATATTTGATATTCTCTCATGGTTCCTATTTGGTGAAGTTTAGTGAGTGCTTCAGTGAAGTCATCAAAAGTTGTAGGGCCAAGCCATTGCAAAATGAGGGTGCAAAAATCCGTCCATATGGGTTTATAATGAGGCTTGGTATACCAATGATACCATTGAAGGGCTTAAAGTTCCAAGTGAAAGGATGCAAGTGAGACCTTGTTGGCATCAAAATTATTATGCAAACTAAAATATTGTTTTGTCTGATAGATCCATCTAGGTGGAATTGTACTAGTGAATCAAAGAAAATTAAGCTTCAGCCCACAATAATTATTGGAAGAATAAAATGCAATGTTTGAAGAAGACTCTAGATGTCATCAGTTATTCATGGTGGTATGTTGAAGACTGAGGCTGAGAATTTTTTCATCACGATCGTTGATGTGGGTCTTGAGGGTGGCAATTTCATCTTCCATGTTTTTTGCTCATGTTTGGGTTACTACCATGACCAAAATATTTTATTTTTATTTTTTTGCAGCGGATAGGAAAAATAGAGTTAAGACACGTTTAGTAAGAAAAGTTTTGAATTTGGGTAAAAATAGAAGGGGTGAAGGGCCTTTTAATAATTTTTTTGCATAGTAGGAGTATGATTGACGAAGGCGAGGGCAATTTTATGAGTGAAAATGGAAAAACTAGATAATTGGTCATAGAGGTACAAAGGAGTATAATGACACTATGAATACAGTGGAAAGTTTTGAGGCAAATAGACAAAAATAGAAGTATGGAAAAACCTAAAAAAAGGAAAATTGAGATTTACAAGAATTATGGATGGAATTGGGATATGGTACCTCAAGAAATAAAATGTAGGGAATAGAATTTTAGGTGTCTCGATAAAGTTTGAGGATCAACAGGGCTACAGATGGAGAGATATTGTAAAAATATGAAAAAAAATTTACTCAGAGTTTGTGTGTGTGTGTGTGTGTGTGTGTGTACACATATATACATACATAAATACATACATATGTGTGTGTATATATATATATATATATATATATATATATATATATATATATATATACATATATGTATATATATACATATACATATATGTATATATATACATATACATATATGTATATATATACATATACATATATGTATATATATACATATACATATATGTATATATATACATATACATATGTATATATATACATATACATATGTATATATATGTATATATACATATATATATGTGTGTGTGTGTGTGTGTGTGTGTGTGTGTGTGTGTATCTATATATATATATGTGTGTGTGTGTGTGTGTGTGTATATATATATATGTATGTATGTATGTATGTATGTATGTATGTATGTATGTATGTATGTATCTGTATTCTATCTGGCGGTAAGTCCTCTGAGAGTCTACTGATACTCTGCGGATGGTTTGCATATTTTGGTTTATGTCAAATATTTGATTACAAGTCCTCTAACAATCTGCAGATACTCTACTGTTTGATTTATTTTGGAGTTTGTTAAAAATATTGTAAAATTGGTAAAAATGGGCCCTGAGTTTTAGTGGTTGCCTAAGTGTTTTAAAAATATCACTCTCACCACCAATATCATCTAAGCGAGTACCACTCTCCAAAAACATTTGGCCACAAATTTATCTCTCAGTGATAGCTCTTGAATTTCCTCATAGATGGGAACTACTCAATCGGGAAGGGGCCATTGCCCATTTCACTTATAGGTCCTCTCAATGGGCTACCTACTTTGGCATTCATGTGGTACTCCTCACAATGAGTTTTTTGGGCTTTCACCCAAACACTTCCCAAGTTATGTAGTTAGGTTTTTAACCTGATCTGAAATAGATTATTGTGTTACAAAAAAATATTTAAATAAATTATGCAGCAAAATAGAGGTATTTCTAAAAAATTATTTAAAGGAATTATGCAAAATAAAAGAGTGAAGACTTTCTGAAGGAAAAATAATTGTGGCCCTAGAAAGCACTCTAATACCACATGAGGGGATCCTTTTGCAATAAGTCAATAAAAATATATGAAATAACAAAATTATAAAATGACCAAAAGCACTGAATGGATTGTATTGATCGCAGACCACTTCGAGGGGGAAACCTCCTTTGAGCAAGATCAATACAAATAATTTTGGTATGCCTTCATTGGCCTCAACACTTACTTATATATGAATTCTAATCTAAGAAACTAATACTTCCCATGAATGTGGAATAAAACAAAATGCTCAAGGATGACTTACAAAGCATATGCGTCCATCATAACTACTAAACTAAGTAAAGAGAAGAGATATCACGAGGTCATAACATTTATGAACATTGGTAACAATGGGTTTTGAAAGTAGGGGTTGTTCTTCATGGAAAAACTTAAAAACATCATTAGTGTCATCTATTTCAATAGAAGATCCAATATTAAAAGAGCTATAAAAGACCAACTCCATGGATGATATGCAATGAAGTTTAGAAATAAAATAATACATCACAATCCATCTAAAAACCTTGATCATCAATGCCATGAATCTTAGTACAACTCTTGATCCTTCTATTGGGCCCATTGTTGCCCTTTTTCAAAGATTATTTTTCCTTTATTAACTTTGCTTATAGGTGGTTATTTCTCAATACAATGAATATTTCATACATGACAAAATCATCGAGTGCATTCTTATTTTATATATAGCGTATCTAGTAAGAACTAATCTACTCTTTGTTTTCTTTTGTAGATTTACACTTCATGATGTGCTCTCTCTACACACATCCAACATCACACAACTTCATGAGCTTCACTTTTCTAGATAAGTTTAGGTACGCTTTCTATTTTTTCTTTATCTTAGTATTTCACTTTGTCACATCACTAAAATAAAGGGTGGCAAATGTAGTCATATAAAATGTGATAATTGGTAACTTGAGTGTGGCTAGTGACACCCATCCCATAGGTCCCTCTTTCTTATTCTCGTGACCCTCATAACCATCATTTCACTGATTTCCAGTCATCCATAGCCTTCCAAATAGTGACTCCACCTCCTCCAAATAGCATTTCCAATGATGATTCCATCCCCCTAGGTCTCATTCCTCTAGGACTATAGCTCCCAACTTGGACTATAACACTATACACTAGGGTGTCCATTTTCAATGCTTATGTCTAAGAACATTTTTACCCCCAATGGTCAGTTCCTTCCAGTTCCTATTCCTCTTCTTATTAGCCTAACACAAATACATTCAACCCATGATAAATAGATCTGTATAAAAACCCATTCAAATATCACTTAGAAGGGGCTGGAAAATATCACAAAAAGTAAGCAAGACTACTGAGGCACACTTCCCTATTCTCTGTATACAGCCATCCAATACAGTCACGAGCACATCCAAATCCTTACACCAGTCCCTAGTTACCTCAAGCACACCTAGTTTAGCATTTTTGCATCTCCATACACACTATTGCATAAAGCACGTCAAGTGGGAGAGCTACATAAAACTTGATCCCTCTTCAGAGTATTGGTTTGTAGGCAACATACTTACAAAAGGGGTGTGGATACACATTCAATGCATCTTACACACGCTAAAATCCCTCTCTTTCTCAAAGTTTTTCAAAGTATCTTATAATCTAGGGTTTGAAATCTAAATCACCTCTATAGATAGTTCCACAGACATCCAATAGTCTAAACTTTATATGCAAGCTCACCCAAATACAACAGACTAAATCCAAAAAATTTAGGTCTCTTTGACAATAGTAGTAGAAGATAACTATACCATTGGACACCATGGCGTCTTATTTCGACACTCACGTCCAATCATAAAATGAAGACCAGGTCTTGATTTATGATAGTGACATAGTTCTTTATAGTGAATTTCAGACCCTGCAACAACCATCTCAGTCAGTTTCCAGCTAAGTCTTGCTTTCTTCATATTTATTACAATTTTTAGAAAATTTAAAATTATATTCAAATTATACAAATTAGTAGCTTAATTATTGCATATTTGTTTACTAATTTTATTGCTTAGACCCTTTAAATCAATTAAGAATAATACTCTAATATTCCCAAATTGTTAAATCACATTAACACAAGTGTACTCAGGGCAACACAAGTGTTTGGGCTAGCATCAAGCTAATATTTAGAATCTGACGACTAGATCAGAACCATGAAAAAATCTATTTGTATACTTATACCACTCATAGCCACCTGTGCATCAGTGCATAAGCCTAATACAAATTGTCCTTTGTATTGCTATGAATAGAATATTAAATGTTATACCATCTATATTTGGCATTTGCCTAGATTTAATATTTATTATAAGACTATATTTAGATTATAAATTCTTTAATTGGTCTACTTTTATATTAACTTATTCCTATTTAATTAGGATACTCTCTGTAAACCCTTATTATTACTCCTAAATGGGTAAAATAATAGGATAGATGAACAAAAGCTACAAGATAGACTTTGGAACCTCAATGTATGAGTTGTACATTGAGCGTAGAACCTTGTCATGATTAAATTAGCCTCAAGACGTAATTTTCCACTCTTGAAAATTATCAAAATGTCCAATCAAATATCATGCCACCTTGCAATTTGTGCACCCCTTTGTAATGGGTGCAAGTCATGTAAATAAAATAGCTACCCTAAATCTGGGTCTAGTGTAAAATATATTTTTCCTTTACCATCACCACTCAACTCATCTTAAAATATTTCACCACTTGTATGTTCTGTATGGGCTTGCACTTCCTCGCCACGTCACAATTATTCAAGTTCATCTTGAAACAAAATTTCTCCTCCTCACACAATGCATTAGCACATAATATGAAGAAACACATAACCTCATTTTCTATCATCACCTTCACCAAAAATAGAAGATTATTTTTTATTAACACTTCGTACACAAAAAATAAGATGAATTCGACAATCATAGGTTTCAAATGACGTATAACTATCGAATTACACTCGTTCACTTTATAAAACTTATATATATATAATTTATTATTAATTATAACATATAACATTTTTGTAATATATTATTATATTGAATATTTTACTAAAAATTACACTCAAATTTTTTATCTTTTTATTATCGTTTATTATTATTTTTAATCCATGCCAGCCAAATCTATTTTACTTTCACCAAAACTGCACCATTAACACTTGTCGAGAACTTAAGACACATGTTTATCAAATAATAACACTTGTTTGCCTACCTAGTCATTTGGACAACTTCAAAACCTCTGAGCAGCTTCCTTCGACTCAAATAAATTTTAGATGGATTATTTTATGTCTAACATGTGTTGAAAAAAGTCAATCTGATGCTCTCACTCAAGGTTTTCAAAAATAATATTATTGAAGTGGATTATTTTATGTCACCTCCACCTGAAATATAAGATTATTCCTTCTTAACTCTTCATGCACACAAGGTGTAATGGGATCAGGAGTCATTGGTTTTGAGTGAAGTACGACTATCCACTTACACTCATTCACTTTACAAAACTTATATATATATATATATATATATATATATATATATATATATATATATATATAATTAATCTTTTACTAACAATTACACTCAAATTTTTAATCTTTTCATTATCATTTATGTTTTAAAAAAAGTCGATGCAACTATGTTTTACTTTCATGAAAACCACACCATTAACTCCTACTAGGAACTTAAGACCTATGTTTAATGAAAAATAACCCCTATTTGCCTCTTTGGTTGTTAGACAAGTTTTAAATGAAACTAAGTCTTTTTGCCATTTCAATTTACATCATGTGCATGATTATGTCCTTATTTCTTATCTCATTCAACTCCATCTGAGTGATTTTATGTGTTAATTCAAAATTTATTTCATAAGAAGTGGATTCCACATATAACAAGTATGCATTTCTAAGGTTATAAATCATCAAATTAGCTACCAAGTTCTTTGGGACTTCATTTATGTTTCCTCTTTCATGTTCGGTCTTAAATAGTTGAACTTCTTTGATTGCATCAATATCATCTTATTCCTGATCCATTCTCAGTGTTGAAACATTATTTGCCCAAAATCTCATATTCGGATTCCTAATTCTGCAATTGATGGACTCTTCAAATTCTTTATTAGCATTTTGAATAGTGATGGTTTATTCAGCACTTTGTTTACTTTAACCCTTGCGTCTAATTCTTTTTGCTACCACTCTTTTTGCTTTCCTTATATACTCTAGATTGGCTTTGCAAGGAGTGTTTTTAAAGATTGGTTTTCATTTAAATCTTTAAATCAGGGTGGGCATTTTGGACAACACATTATTGATGGTCGTAATAAAGGTAATCTTGTGGCCCCTAAAATGCTTGACTAGTGGAGGTAAAGTGAGTCTTGGTTCATGAACAAAGCCAAAAATAGGGATCTAATTACTCTCTAATTATACGTGTCATTCTCTCGATAACTTAAAAAATATTAACTAAATGGAGTGTCTACAATAACCGTATACATGAAAATGATCCATTATCTGAGAAAACATATGCTTAGATACCAAGATGAATCTAAGCTACAACCATGCCAATATAACACCTCTAACTATAATTAGCAATTACCCTCATCGTGCAAGAAAAGCCAGAGGTTAGGTAAAAGTAGTTCATATTTGGTTTACTGCAATAATAAAGTACTTTAACCTTTTTTTTTACCATGTGGTTATATTTTTTTTTCACTACCTTTTAGATTAGTTATGTATGGGCTTGTCCTTCCCCACCACTTTGACATAACTTAATTTCATCTTTTAAAAAAAGGTCACCTCACCACATAGCACATTACCACATTTTATGAAGGAACATAAAACTTGAATTTCTATTGTCACCTCTATCTGAAATATAAAATTATTTTTTCTAAACAATTCGTAAACAAAAGGTGAGATAGGATTGACAATGATGAGTTTCAAGTGAGGTATGACTACCGACTTACACTCATTCGATTTACAAAAAATTATATATGTGTGTGTGTGTGTGTGTGTGTGTGTGTGTGTGTGTGTGTGTGTGTGTATGTATGTATATATATATATATATATATATATATATATATATATATATATAGAGAGAGAGAGAGAGAGAGATATATCTGTAAAAGAACACTAACCGGATGTATAATTGTTCGTAAATTATAAATTGTCTCAAAACCGTCTCAAAGATATAATCATAACATCAATTTTAAGGTCATTCAAAACAATAATGAAAAGAATTAAAATCAAGCAAGCAAAAACATTCAACGTACAATTTAAAAAAAGAAAATATATCTGCAAAACATAATTTTGAATATAGTAATCATAATATTGAAACTAACCAAACCAAAACATTTAATCAACTACAAATCTAATTTTTAAATTTAAAAAAATGTAAAATTAAAATTATAAACTCGATGACAATTTATTTACTATTTTTGTTAATCAAATCTTAAATAAAGAATAAAAAACGTACCCAAAAAAAACCACACTATAAAAAAAAACATCAAGCTATCAAATACACAGTTGCTATAGTTTTTAAATGCAACAATACAGTATGAACGAAACCATGATATTTGACTCCTAGAATATTAAATGCATGGCCATTCACTATAAGTCCTTCGATACAGTGAAATGTAAAAGAAAATTCAAATTTAATTGAAAATTATTTTTTAATTTTTAAACATGACTTCATGATGACTTTTGGCACCGAACATGAATCAAATTTTGTTGGATACAAATGTGAATATTTTTTAATCTGTTTGTAAATGATCATTGCATCATTAAATTTTATACATGTTATATCAAATTTTTTGAAAGTGTAAGAAATGAAACTTCCATTTGACCCACGTACCAATCCATAGTTATTATTATATTTTCCAGCAAACAATTAAATTAATATGTGCTTTATAAAAACAAGTTTATTTCCTAATGAAATTTTATGTGCATATTCAACTAAATCATCATATTTAATATCTTATTCCAAAGTGGACACATGTGAAGTAAGTGTCGATTAAACGAGACACTTGTCGGAAATTTAAGACATCTTTAACGAATAATAAATCAAGGAACATGAAATGTCCAGCGTTGAACAATGGTATGTCATTCCATAACAATTATATGCACATCATCACCGAACAACCACTGCCCCTTCCAGCACCAATATGGATTTTATCGATGACTTGCTCTCCATGGGTGACCATCTGGACGATATTCAGATCAAGGATTTGGTTCAGGGAACATTCATTTCCATTACATTACATATCACATGAAGATTATTAATCTTTTAATAAATGAAATGCACTTGTATGCTTTTAATAAAGGACATGATAACGGCTGCGACAAACACAGCATCCGTAATAAACGAGTGAGCCATGAGATTTTTTTTATGAATGTTTGGCTTGTCGCCCAAGCAATAGACAAATATCGGTTTTTTTGAAGCACAAGTGGACGTTAAAACAGCGATCACAGAGTTTCATGGAATGACATGATTTCTGGGTATGTGCAAAATGGGAAAGGCCATGAAGAACTAAAAGTCTTTTAATATGGTATTGAAATGCTCACAGTAGCCAGATAAAATTGGATAGACTGCGCTTTCACAACGGTCTGATGATCCCTCGGCTCTTAAATTCTGACCGTCTGATGCCCACATTGTTAAAACGAAGTGCAGAAATACTCGATGAAGAAGCTTCACAGTTGTACAAGGTATCGACTTTACTGAAATAACTGTATTCAAATTTTGGGTAGGTTTTTCATTAATTAATTATATAGATGCCCAAATTCACAAAATTTAATTTCATACGAAAACCCAAATCTAAATCCCATTCCAAATCTAAAATGAAGTTTTGGAGTATGGTTTTTTTCTATGCTTGGTTAATTATGGTGAATGTTTTGAAAACCGCCACGTATGCCCACCCATCTGCAACCACTAACCAAGGTAGTGATGCTACAACATAAATCAAAAATCTGTACTCATCCATTTTTACTTAATTTTTTGATTCATACGCTAGTTATGGGATTAACTGGAGCACGGTTCAAGTTTTGGCATTTGACTGAAACAACTGGCAGTGACAGGTACAGGAATCGCATCAAAAGATCTTACAAGCAAAATTACAATTTCACCGTATTCCTCTGGTAAACTTATGAACTCACCTCCTTTTGAAATTATTGGGTTTCAATATTGAAATGGGGATATAATATGAGGAGCAGATAAATAATTATATCTTTTGAATTTGTTGAAAGATAAATCGAAAATTACCTGCTACGCTCCTGGATACTCGTTGCATCAAGCAAGCAACATCTATGAATCAAATTTCTTTATTTAATGCATGTAAGAGGCGGCGTAACAAAAGAATAACCCATGTTTGCAGTGAACAGTTCTATCTACACATGGCCTCTTCAACATCATTCACGTGAATACAATATTTCTATCATATCTGTGAGCTGCCAACTCCCCATATTAACCTGTAAATGACAACGAAAAGCATCTTTATCTTTTTGTCTCATGGGACCTCACCCCTCTCTAATAAACCTCTTCAACATCATTCACGTGAATACAATATTTCTATCATATCTGTGAGCTGCCAACTCCCCATATTAACCTGTAAATGACAACGAAAAGCATCTTTATCTTTTTGTCTCATGGGACCTCACCCCTCTCTAATAAACCTCTGTCTTAATTAAGAATAGCACCGACAATGTTATAGCATATGCAAACGACAATTTTAAAAGCCAATGTAATGACATAAAAACAAATAAGCGTCCTATCGAAATAATGATATCGTTCTACACATCCATTTCAAGAGGGCACAAATTTATAATATTGACATAAGTATCATATTCATTGGCATTTTTTATTATTTTTGGGTCCACATGGGAAGTATACACATGGCTCATATGTAGGTTATTCAAAGAGATTTATCTTAATTTATATGACGTCTCTAATCACGTCAACATTAAAATAATTGATAATTTATTTATCTGCTAGATTAAGAAATGAGCACTTTCACAATTTTTTTATATGAAAATATTTATATATAATTTTTTGATTTATGGTAAAGGTGAGTTTTAGGAAGTGTTCAATTTTTTTAATACGAATAAGTTATATTGTCAACATTAAAATCTAAATGGTAAAACTAATCATCAAAATCGGGTTAAAGACTAGTTTAAATTGAAAGATGGTTACAGATTTATAGTAAAACAATAAATTTGAGTAAATAAATAACAAATATACAATAAGTAAAAGGGGTAAAGAGTAGGGAAAACACTCTCAGAGGAAAAGAATAAGCTATCCACTAAAAGTTATTCCCAATCACAACTTTTGCATCCACTTTAGTCTATCAACCTTAGTTTTAATTAAGCAAAAAGTAAGAAATAAGATGACAACCAGAGGGGTGGATTTATCCACGCACTGGAATCAATCTTCTTCCTCTTTAGGAGAGAAGATCCTCTAGCATCCATTGTGTAACCTCATCAATAACATCCATCAGCAAATGCTCTACCTTTATCTTTTATACTCTACATTTGGTATTAGATCCGCAATTGGATTTGAATAGTGTTATCAATCTAAAGTAAACTAGAACCGACTGATGTCTGCTAAAGGATAACACTATTATCACTAGTACCAAACTCCTCAATCTGCGTCTTGTCAACTTAAGCCCCCTGGTGAGGATCCTTTCTATTCGGAGGAAGGGGAAAATGAGATACCATCTACAAAGTAGTAAATGGTCCAACATCTAGAATGGAAGATTAATTCTCTACAAATACTTTCCCATGATTATGCCACATGAAATCAACATTAGGTGAGGCATCTTTCTTTCTTCAAATCTACACGGGTCTAAAAATTTTAAGGGACCTAAGAGGATCAAGTTTCCACTTGTTGTCCAATTTAATTACAGTGGAAGCATCTAAAGGGCAGCCCCTCATAGTTTAGAAATTGGAACCAAGAACCAAAATAAGATATGATCTTAACCAAATGTGCGAGGGGTTTGGAAAGATCCACCAAAACACACACTCACACAATTTTATTGCTTAGCGAATCTTTATCTAATTTGACAAAGGATCGTACCTTCTTGCCAACAATTTGATTTGGTTTGAATTTCTTATGTAACCAAGGAAAGGTGGTAAAATATAAGCCACATTACAGCTATTGTGATTTTAACTTTTGATGGATCGAAGAAGGGAGTCTAAGAGCTAAAAAATACTCTATGTTTCTAAAGAACCAAGGCTCAGAAGACCAAACAAAATATTTATGAATAGTAGATTGGAAGACAATAAGGAATATCACCAATGAATAAGCAATTCACATCAAGCATAGAAGATTTAGTGGAAGGATCCCCCTGCAACAAGTCAATAAAAATTCATGAAATAACATAATTATAAAATGATCAGAAGCACTGAATGGATTATATTGATCACAAACCACTTTGAGGGGGCAACCTCCTTTAATCAAGCTCAATACAAATAATTCTTAGATGTCTTCATTGGCCTCAACACTTACTTATATACGAATTCTAATCTAAGCAACTACTACTTCCCATGAATGTGGGATAAAACAAAATTCTCACAGGATGACTTACAAAGCATATGTGTCCATCACAACTACTAAACTAACAAAGTAAATAGAAGAGATATCACAGGTTCATAACATCCCCTCCCTCTTAGAAAAAGCTTTGTCCTCAAAACATCAGATGTGGGAATTGGTGTTGAATCTGTAATAGTGGTTACCATGTTGCATCCTTTGGTTGCATTTTGTGCCACTAAATTAAAACCTCAATGATGGAGTGGGAGGGAATTTGGCATGTGCGCTTATCCAAGATTACCTCTGGCTCAAGAAGAATGGATCCTTCATTATCAATTTTTGGTAAAACAGTCTACACTCTGATGTTTGTACCAAGAACTTTCTTCAGACAAGAGACATGAAATACTACATGAACTCGGGAAGAAGGTAGGAGCTCCAACTTATAAGCAACTAACCCAATCTTCTAAAAAACCTTATAGGACCCATAGAACTTGGGAGCTAGCTAATGAAAACCTTTGATTTTTAGGGAGGATTGCTTATATGGTTGCAAGTGAAGAAAAACCATATCACCTACTTGAAAAGTGCGATTAGAACAGTGTTGAGATTCCTATTTTTTCATTAAATTTTGTGCCATATGAAGTTCTCTTGTAGGGTACTAAGGATCTAATTCTGAGTTCAAAGAATCGTGTTGACCATTGGAACTGATGAACTATTGGGGATGTATGGAAGGAGCACTAGTGGTGCTTGACCATAGACTTCTTCCTATGGAGTCATTTTCATTGAAGTGTGGTAGGAGGTTTTGTACCACCATTTGGAGAGAGGGAACCACTATTCCCACTTATGTTGTTGTTCAGAGGTGAAGCAATGAAGGAAAGTTTTCATCCATTTGTTGTCAATTTTAGTCAAGTCATCTCTTTGTGGATGATACCCAAAACTCATCTTCAGTTTGGTGTCAGTGTGTCAAAAGAGTTGTATCCAAAAATGGCTAGTGAAGGCTACATCATGATCTGAGATAATGGAGAAAGGAATGCCATGAAAATGAAAAATTTGGTCCCAAAATATTTATGCGACTGTGGAGGTAGTATAGGGATGGATGAGGGCACAAAAATGACTATATTTAGAGAGGCAATAAACCACAACCAAGATCACCATTTTCCCTCCAGATTTAGGGAGCCCCTCAATGAAATCCATAGAAATATTTTTCCAAATCTTGGTAGGGATGGAAAAGGGTTCGAGCAACCTAGGAATGAGTGTTGTTTCACCCTTATTGCATTAGCATGTATCACATTCAGCCACCATCTACTGAATCACCTTTTTCATTCCCTTCCAAAAGAAGTTGCATCGTGCCCACTCATAAATTTTGAGAAACACTGAGTGCCCTATAGATGGAGAAGTATGGAGTTCATATAATACACCTTGATGAAGATCCATGCTCTGAAGAAGCACTAGATGACCCTTGTATCACAGAGAACCACCATTCCATAAATAATGTGGTATGGTTGAGGGGTTAGTGGCCAACTATTGAATGATTGGAGATAATGAGGATTCATTGACGTAACCCTATTGTACAGTGTCTAACCAATTTGGAATAGGCATGGAAATAGTTAAAAGGGAAGCTTGGTCTGTAAATGTGCGAGACAGAGCATCAGCCACAATATTGACCTTACCCTTCTTGTAAATGATCTCATATTCATAACCGATGAGTTTGCTGACCCATTTCTATTATGATAGGTTAGATACCTATTGTTCTAGCAAATATTTCAGACTATGGTGATTAGTTTTGATGCAAAAATGATTTCCTAGTAGGTATGGCCTCCACTTCTATACTACATGAAAAATGGTCAACATTTCCTTCTCATAATTAGAAAGCACTAAATTCTTACCAAAAAGGGATTTGTTGGTAAATGCAATGGCCAATCCTTCTTTGAGGAGAACAACACCAAGTCCATTATCGCAAGCATCACTCTAGATAGTGAAGGTCTAGGTAAAATCTAGCATAGCTAGAACATGTGTAGTACACATAGCTTGTTTCAATTTTTCAAATGCACACTTGGTAGCTTGTGCCCAAGTAAAATCATCCTTTTTCAACATAGCTGTTAGTAGACCTACAATCTTTCCATAATCCTTGACAAACTTGTGAAAGTATCCAATCAACCCCAAAAATCATGGAGGCTCTTGAGTATCAGAGGATGTCGCCAATTTGTCATGGCAGTTATTTTTTCAAGATCCACTAGAACTCCTTGGGTTGACATAGTATTCTCAAGATACTCCACTTCATCCTATCCAAAAGTACATTTTGACTATTTTTCATAAAGATGATGGTCAAATAAAAGTTACAATTTGAGCTCCAAGTGTTGGATATGCTCAGGCCATGTTTTATTATAGATTAGGATATCATTGAAGAAGACCAAAATGAAGTTCCATAGGTAGGGATGGAATATTTTATTCATATAAGCTTGTAATTTTGAAGGAGCATTAGTGAGGCCAAAGGGCATGATCAGAAACTCATAATGGTCATCATGCATGCAAAAAGTTGTCTTAGGGATATCATCCTCATGAAGCTGGAACTGATGATATCCAGAGCAGAGATCCACCTTAGAGAAAAAATAAGCATCATGAAGCTCATCAATATCAAGAATCAAGAGCTTATTCTTGATTCTGAGGTGATTAAGTGCATGGAAATCAATGCAGAGGCACCATGACCCATCTTTTTTTTACAAGGAGAACTAGGGGAAAATATGGGCTATTACTAGGGTGAATAATGCCTTGCTTTAGTAAGTCTCGAATGAGCATATAGATCTTGGTCTTTTTCAAAATGGGTAGTGATAAGGCTTGAGGTTAGGAATAACACTTTCAAGAAGGAGCTGAATATAGTGGTATTCTAGCCCTGAAGGTGGCAATCCCACTGGTTTGGAAAAGACATGTGCATACCTCTTTAGAATGGTTTGTAGATTAGGAGTACTGAAAACTATTAATGGTTGCATTTAAATGGTATAGATCTGGGAAATGACATCATGTGAATTCTTATTAAGAAGCTTTTTCATGTGATGTGAACTTATGATGCTGAGAGATCCTAGTTATAATCCTTTCAATGTGTGTTTTTCCCATTATCTAAAAATTGCACCCAAAGTTCAGCAAAATCTCATAAGATGGGTTTGAGTGTGCATAACCACTAGGCTCCCCAAATAACATCAGATCCCCCTAAGGGTAAGCCAAACATGGTTGAGCACAACTTATAATCTCTAATAGAGATATGCACATTGTGAAACTTTCCTTTGCAAGGTAATGTACCCCCATTGGAATTCATGACTTCAAAGTTGGAGCAAGAATGGATAAAACAATCAGCTTGTTTGGCGATTCGAGGATCAATGAAGTTATGAGTGCTACTCGAATAAATGAGTATTGTGAGAGGGAGCTTGTTGAATCAACCTCTAACCCATATGGTTTATGGGGTAGTGACTCCTACTAAGGCATAGAGAGAGATCTCTGGTTGGTATTTTTGAGAAACAAGTTCCAAAATTGACTGAGCATCTTCTAGATCATTTGTTGTATCCTAAACATCTTCCCAATATTTAGTTGTGGGTCAAGATTCCACATCTAATAGGTAGAGGTTTTGCTCCACACATTGATGTCCTTGAGTGAATTTATCATCATAGTTATAACTTAGTCCTTTCTCTCTATGGGCTTGCATCTCTGCTTCAGTCAAATGCTTGATAGGAGTGGTTCTAGGGGTTGACATTATTTGAGATCGTTGTGAAGCTATATTTTTAAAGGAAGCAAAATTATATTTGAATCGTTATTGAGCCACGATCTTGTCCTCTGCCAACTTAGCCAACCCTAAAGCTTCCATCATCATTTTGAGTCAGAACATTTTGACCTCAGCTCGAATTGCATCCTTCAGTCCATTGACAAAGCAACTCTTGAAATTTTCATTAGATAATCCCTCTATGTGATTGGCCAATTTTTCAAATTATATTTGATATTCTCTCATGGTTCCTATTTGGTGAAGTTTAGTGAGTGCTTCAGTGAAGTCATCAAAAGTTGTAGGGCCAAGCCATTGCAAAATGAGGGTGCAAAAATCCGTCCATATGGGTTTATAATGAGGCTTGGTATACCAATGATACCATTGAAGGGCTTAAAGTTCCAAGTGAAAGGATGCAAGTGAGACCTTGTTGGCATCAAAATTATTATGCAAACTAAAATATTGTTTTGTCTGATAGATCCATCTAGGTGGAATTGTACTAGTGAATCAAAGAAAATTAAGCTTCAGCCCACAATAATTATTGGAAGAATAAAATGCAATGTTTGAAGAAGACTCTAGATGTCATCAGTTATTCATGGTGGTATGTTGAAGACTGAGGCTGAGAATTTTTTCATCACGATCGTTGATGTGGGTCTTGAGGGTGGCAATTTCATCTTCCATGTTTTTTGCTCATGTTTGGGTTACTACCATGACCAAAATATTTTATTTTTATTTTTTTGCAGCGGATAGGAAAAATAGAGTTAAGACACGTTTAGTAAGAAAAGTTTTGAATTTGGGTAAAAATAGAAGGGGTGAAGGGCCTTTTAATAATTTTTTTGCATAGTGGGAGTATGATTGACGAAGGCGAGGGCAATTTTATGAGTGAAAATGGAAAAACTAGATAATTGGTCATAGAGGTACAAAGGAGTATAATGACACTATGAATACAGTGGAAAGTTTTGAGGCAAATAGACAAAAATAGAAGTATGGAAAAACCTAAAAAAAGGAAAATTGAGATTTACAAGAATTATGGATGGAATTGGGATATGGTACCTCAAGAAATAAAATGTAGGGAATAGAATTTTAGGTGTCTCGATAAAGTTTGAGGATCAACAGGGCTACAGATGGAGAGATATTGTAAAAATATGAAAAAAAATTTACTCAGAGTTTGTGTGTGTGTGTGTGTGTGTGTGTGTACACATATATACATACATAAATACATACATATGTGTGTGTATATATATATATATATATATATATATATATATATATATATATACATATATGTATATATATACATATACATATATGTATATATATACATATACATATATGTATATATATACATATACATATATGTATATATATACATATACATATATGTATATATATACATATACATATGTATATATATACATATACATATGTATATATATGTATATATACATATATATATGTGTGTGTGTGTGTGTGTGTGTGTGTGTGTGTGTGTATCTATATATATATATGTGTGTGTGTGTGTGTGTGTGTATATATATATATGTATGTATGTATGTATGTATGTATGTATGTATGTATGTATGTATGTATCTGTATTCTATCTGGCGGTAAGTCCTCTGAGAGTCTACTGATACTCTGCGGATGGTTTGCATATTTTGGTTTATGTCAAATATTTGATTACAAGTCCTCTAACAATCTGCAGATACTCTACTGTTTGATTTATTTTGGAGTTTGTTAAAAATATTGTAAAATTGGTAAAAATGGGCCCTGAGTTTTAGTGGTTGCCTAAGTGTTTTAAAAATATCACTCTCACCACCAATATCATCTAAGCGAGTACCACTCTCCAAAAACATTTGGCCACAAATTTATCTCTCAGTGATAGCTCTTGAATTTCCTCATAGATGGGAACTACTCAATCGGGAAGGGGCCATTGCCCATTTCACTTATAGGTCCTCTCAATGGGCTACCTACTTTGGCATTCATGTGGTACTCCTCACAATGAGTTTTTTGGGCTTTCACCCAAACACTTCCCAAGTTATGTAGTTAGGTTTTTAACCTGATCTGAAATAGATTATTGTGTTACAAAAAAATATTTAAATAAATTATGCAGCAAAATAGAGGTATTTCTAAAAAATTATTTAAAGGAATTATGCAAAATAAAAGAGTGAAGACTTTCTGAAGGAAAAATAATTGTGGCCCTAGAAAGCACTCTAATACCACATGAGGGGATCCTTTTGCAATAAGTCAATAAAAATATATGAAATAACAAAATTATAAAATGACCAAAAGCACTGAATGGATTGTATTGATCGCAGACCACTTCGAGGGGGAAACCTCCTTTGAGCAAGATCAATACAAATAATTTTGGTATGCCTTCATTGGCCTCAACACTTACTTATATATGAATTCTAATCTAAGAAACTAATACTTCCCATGAATGTGGAATAAAACAAAATGCTCAAGGATGACTTACAAAGCATATGCGTCCATCATAACTACTAAACTAAGTAAAGAGAAGAGATATCACGAGGTCATAACATTTATGAACATTGGTAACAATGGGTTTTGAAAGTAGGGGTTGTTCTTCATGGAAAAACTTAAAAACATCATTAGTGTCATCTATTTCAATAGAAGATCCAATATTAAAAGAGCTATAAAAGACCAACTCCATGGATGATATGCAATGAAGTTTAGAAATAAAATAATACATCACAATCCATCTAAAAACCTTGATCATCAATGCCATGAATCTTAGTACAACTCTTGATCCTTCTATTGGGCCCATTGTTGCCCTTTTTCAAAGATTATTTTTCCTTTATTAACTTTGCTTATAGGTGGTTATTTCTCAATACAATGAATATTTCATACATGACAAAATCATCGAGTGCATTCTTATTTTATATATAGCGTATCTAGTAAGAACTAATCTACTCTTTGTTTTCTTTTGTAGATTTACACTTCATGATGTGCTCTCTCTACACACATCCAACATCACACAACTTCATGAGCTTCACTTTTCTAGATAAGTTTAGGTACGCTTTCTATTTTTTCTTTATCTTAGTATTTCACTTTGTCACATCACTAAAATAAAGGGTGGCAAATGTAGTCATATAAAATGTGATAATTGGTAACTTGAGTGTGGCTAGTGACACCCATCCCATAGGTCCCTCTTTCTTATTCTCGTGACCCTCATAACCATCATTTCACTGATTTCCAGTCATCCATAGCCTTCCAAATAGTGACTCCACCTCCTCCAAATAGCATTTCCAATGATGATTCCATCCCCCTAGGTCTCATTCCTCTAGGACTATAGCTCCCAACTTGGACTATAACACTATACACTAGGGTGTCCATTTTCAATGCTTATGTCTAAGAACATTTTTACCCCCAATGGTCAGTTCCTTCCAGTTCCTATTCCTCTTCTTATTAGCCTAACACAAATACATTCAACCCATGATAAATAGATCTGTATAAAAACCCATTCAAATATCACTTAGAAGGGGCTGGAAAATATCACAAAAAGTAAGCAAGACTACTGAGGCACACTTCCCTATTCTCTGTATACAGCCATCCAATACAGTCACGAGCACATCCAAATCCTTACACCAGTCCCTAGTTACCTCAAGCACACCTAGTTTAGCATTTTTGCATCTCCATACACACTATTGCATAAAGCACGTCAAGTGGGAGAGCTACATAAAACTTGATCCCTCTTCAGAGTATTGGTTTGTAGGCAACATACTTACAAAAGGGGTGTGGATACACATTCAATGCATCTTACACACGCTAAAATCCCTCTCTTTCTCAAAGTTTTTCAAAGTATCTTATAATCTAGGGTTTGAAATCTAAATCACCTCTATAGATAGTTCCACAGACATCCAATAGTCTAAACTTTATATGCAAGCTCACCCAAATACAACAGACTAAATCCAAAAAATTTAGGTCTCTTTGACAATAGTAGTAGAAGATAACTATACCATTGGACACCATGGCGTCTTATTTCGACACTCACGTCCAATCATAAAATGAAGACCAGGTCTTGATTTATGATAGTGACATAGTTCTTTATAGTGAATTTCAGACCCTGCAACAACCATCTCAGTCAGTTTCCAGCTAAGTCTTGCTTTCTTCATATTTATTACAATTTTTAGAAAATTTAAAATTATATTCAAATTATACAAATTAGTAGCTTAATTATTGCATATTTGTTTACTAATTTTATTGCTTAGACCCTTTAAATCAATTAAGAATAATACTCTAATATTCCCAAATTGTTAAATCACATTAACACAAGTGTACTCAGGGCAACACAAGTGTTTGGGCTAGCATCAAGCTAATATTTAGAATCTGACGACTAGATCAGAACCATGAAAAAATCTATTTGTATACTTATACCACTCATAGCCACCTGTGCATCAGTGCATAAGCCTAATACAAATTGTCCTTTGTATTGCTATGAATAGAATATTAAATGTTATACCATCTATATTTGGCATTTGCCTAGATTTAATATTTATTATAAGACTATATTTAGATTATAAATTCTTTAATTGGTCTACTTTTATATTAACTTATTCCTATTTAATTAGGATACTCTCTGTAAACCCTTATTATTACTCCTAAATGGGTAAAATAATAGGATAGATGAACAAAAGCTACAAGATAGACTTTGGAACCTCAATGTATGAGTTGTACATTGAGCGTAGAACCTTGTCATGATTAAATTAGCCTCAAGACGTAATTTTCCACTCTTGAAAATTATCAAAATGTCCAATCAAATATCATGCCACCTTGCAATTTGTGCACCCCTTTGTAATGGGTGCAAGTCATGTAAATAAAATAGCTACCCTAAATCTGGGTCTAGTGTAAAATATATTTTTCCTTTACCATCACCACTCAACTCATCTTAAAATATTTCACCACTTGTATGTTCTGTATGGGCTTGCACTTCCTCGCCACGTCACAATTATTCAAGTTCATCTTGAAACAAAATTTCTCCTCCTCACACAATGCATTAGCACATAATATGAAGAAACACATAACCTCATTTTCTATCATCACCTTCACCAAAAATAGAAGATTATTTTTTATTAACACTTCGTACACAAAAAATAAGATGAATTCGACAATCATAGGTTTCAAATGACGTATAACTATCGAATTACACTCGTTCACTTTATAAAACTTATATATATATAATTTATTATTAATTATAACATATAACATTTTTGTAATATATTATTATATTGAATATTTTACTAAAAATTACACTCAAATTTTTTATCTTTTTATTATCGTTTATTATTATTTTTAATCCATGCCAGCCAAATCTATTTTACTTTCACCAAAACTGCACCATTAACACTTGTCGAGAACTTAAGACACATGTTTATCAAATAATAACACTTGTTTGCCTACCTAGTCATTTGGACAACTTCAAAACCTCTGAGCAGCTTCCTTCGACTCAAATAAATTTTAGATGGATTATTTTATGTCTAACATGTGTTGAAAAAAGTCAATCTGATGCTCTCACTCAAGGTTTTCAAAAATAATATTATTGAAGTGGATTATTTTATGTCACCTCCACCTGAAATATAAGATTATTCCTTCTTAACTCTTCATGCACACAAGGTGTAATGGGATCAGGAGTCATTGGTTTTGAGTGAAGTACGACTATCCACTTACACTCATTCACTTTACAAAACTTATATATATATATATATATATATATATATATATATATATATATATATATAATTAATCTTTTACTAACAATTACACTCAAATTTTTAATCTTTTCATTATCATTTATGTTTTAAAAAAAGTCGATGCAACTATGTTTTACTTTCATGAAAACCACACCATTAACTCCTACTAGGAACTTAAGACCTATGTTTAATGAAAAATAACCCCTATTTGCCTCTTTGGTTGTTAGACAAGTTTTAAATGAAACTAAGTCTTTTTGCCATTTCAATTTACATCATGTGCATGATTATGTCCTTATTTCTTATCTCATTCAACTCCATCTGAGTGATTTTATGTGTTAATTCAAAATTTATTTCATAAGAAGTGGATTCCACATATAACAAGTATGCATTTCTAAGGTTATAAATCATCAAATTAGCTACCAAGTTCTTTGGGACTTCATTTATGTTTCCTCTTTCATGTTCGGTCTTAAATAGTTGAACTTCTTTGATTGCATCAATATCATCTTATTCCTGATCCATTCTCAGTGTTGAAACATTATTTGCCCAAAATCTCATATTCGGATTCCTAATTCTGCAATTGATGGACTCTTCAAATTCTTTATTAGCATTTTGAATAGTGATGGTTTATTCAGCACTTTGTTTACTTTAACCCTTGCGTCTAATTCTTTTTGCTACCACTCTTTTTGCTTTCCTTATATACTCTAGATTGGCTTTGCAAGGAGTGTTTTTAAAGATTGGTTTTCATTTAAATCTTTAAATCAGGGTGGGCATTTTGGACAACACATTATTGATGGTCGTAATAAAGGTAATCTTGTGGCCCCTAAAATGCTTGACTAGTGGAGGTAAAGTGAGTCTTGGTTCATGAACAAAGCCAAAAATAGGGATCTAATTACTCTCTAATTATACGTGTCATTCTCTCGATAACTTAAAAAATATTAACTAAATGGAGTGTCTACAATAACCGTATACATGAAAATGATCCATTATCTGAGAAAACATATGCTTAGATACCAAGATGAATCTAAGCTACAACCATGCCAATATAACACCTCTAACTATAATTAGCAATTACCCTCATCGTGCAAGAAAAGCCAGAGGTTAGGTAAAAGTAGTTCATATTTGGTTTACTGCAATAATAAAGTACTTTAACCTTTTTTTTTACCATGTGGTTATATTTTTTTTTCACTACCTTTTAGATTAGTTATGTATGGGCTTGTCCTTCCCCACCACTTTGACATAACTTAATTTCATCTTTTAAAAAAAGGTCACCTCACCACATAGCACATTACCACATTTTATGAAGGAACATAAAACTTGAATTTCTATTGTCACCTCTATCTGAAATATAAAATTATTTTTTCTAAACAATTCGTAAACAAAAGGTGAGATAGGATTGACAATGATGAGTTTCAAGTGAGGTATGACTACCGACTTACACTCATTCGATTTACAAAAAATTATATATGTGTGTGTGTGTGTGTGTGTGTGTGTGTGTGTGTGTGTGTGTGTGTGTATGTATGTATATATATATATATATATATATATATATATATATATATATAGAGAGAGAGAGAGAGAGAGATATATCTGTAAAAGAACACTAACCGGATGTATAATTGTTCGTAAATTATAAATTGTCTCAAAACCGTCTCAAAGATATAATCATAACATCAATTTTAAGGTCATTCAAAACAATAATGAAAAGAATTAAAATCAAGCAAGCAAAAACATTCAACGTACAATTTAAAAAAAGAAAATATATCTGCAAAACATAATTTTGAATATAGTAATCATAATATTGAAACTAACCAAACCAAAACATTTAATCAACTACAAATCTAATTTTTAAATTTAAAAAAATGTAAAATTAAAATTATAAACTCGATGACAATTTATTTACTATTTTTGTTAATCAAATCTTAAATAAAGAATAAAAAACGTACCCAAAAAAAACCACACTATAAAAAAAAACATCAAGCTATCAAATACACAGTTGCTATAGTTTTTAAATGCAACAATACAGTATGAACGAAACCATGATATTTGACTCCTAGAATATTAAATGCATGGCCATTCACTATAAGTCCTTCGATACAGTGAAATGTAAAAGAAAATTCAAATTTAATTGAAAATTATTTTTTAATTTTTAAACATGACTTCATGATGACTTTTGGCACCGAACATGAATCAAATTTTGTTGGATACAAATGTGAATATTTTTTAATCTGTTTGTAAATGATCATTGCATCATTAAATTTTATACATGTTATATCAAATTTTTTGAAAGTGTAAGAAATGAAACTTCCATTTGACCCACGTACCAATCCATAGTTATTATTATATTTTCCAGCAAACAATTAAATTAATATGTGCTTTATAAAAACAAGTTTATTTCCTAATGAAATTTTATGTGCATATTCAACTAAATCATCATATTTAATATCTTATTCCAAAGTGGACACATGTGAAGTAAGTGTCGATTAAACGAGACACTTGTCGGAAATTTAAGACATCTTTAACGAATAATAAATCAAGGAACATGAAATGTCCAGCGTTGAACAATGGTATGTCATTCCATAACAATTATATGCACATCATCACCGAACAACCACTGCCCCTTCCAGCACCAATATGGATTTTATCGATGACTTGCTCTCCATGGGTGACCATCTGGACGATATTCAGATCAAGGATTTGGTTCAGGGAACATTCATTTCCATTACATTACATATCACATGAAGATTATTAATCTTTTAATAAATGAAATGCACTTGTATGCTTTTAATAAAGGACATGATAACGGCTGCGACAAACACAGCATCCGTAATAAACGAGTGAGCCATGAGATTTTTTTTATGAATGTTTGGCTTGTCGCCCAAGCAATAGACAAATATCGGTTTTTTTGAAGCACAAGTGGACGTTAAAACAGCGATCACAGAGTTTCATGGAATGACATGATTTCTGGGTATGTGCAAAATGGGAAAGGCCATGAAGAACTAAAAGTCTTTTAATATGGTATTGAAATGCTCACAGTAGCCAGATAAAATTGGATAGACTGCGCTTTCACAACGGTCTGATGATCCCTCGGCTCTTAAATTCTGACCGTCTGATGCCCACATTGTTAAAACGAAGTGCAGAAATACTCGATGAAGAAGCTTCACAGTTGTACAAGGTATCGACTTTACTGAAATAACTGTATTCAAATTTTGGGTAGGTTTTTCATTAATTAATTATATAGATGCCCAAATTCACAAAATTTAATTTCATACGAAAACCCAAATCTAAATCCCATTCCAAATCTAAAATGAAGTTTTGGAGTATGGTTTTTTTCTATGCTTGGTTAATTATGGTGAATGTTTTGAAAACCGCCACGTATGCCCACCCATCTGCAACCACTAACCAAGGTAGTGATGCTACAACATAAATCAAAAATCTGTACTCATCCATTTTTACTTAATTTTTTGATTCATACGCTAGTTATGGGATTAACTGGAGCACGGTTCAAGTTTTGGCATTTGACTGAAACAACTGGCAGTGACAGGTACAGGAATCGCATCAAAAGATCTTACAAGCAAAATTACAATTTCACCGTATTCCTCTGGTAAACTTATGAACTCACCTCCTTTTGAAATTATTGGGTTTCAATATTGAAATGGGGATATAATATGAGGAGCAGATAAATAATTATATCTTTTGAATTTGTTGAAAGATAAATCGAAAATTACCTGCTACGCTCCTGGATACTCGTTGCATCAAGCAAGCAACATCTATGAATCAAATTTCTTTATTTAATGCATGTAAGAGGCGGCGTAACAAAAGAATAACCCATGTTTGCAGTGAACAGTTCTATCTACACATGGCCTCTTCAACATCATTCACGTGAATACAATATTTCTATCATATCTGTGAGCTGCCAACTCCCCATATTAACCTGTAAATGACAACGAAAAGCATCTTTATCTTTTTGTCTCATGGGACCTCACCCCTCTCTAATAAACCTCTTCAACATCATTCACGTGAATACAATATTTCTATCATATCTGTGAGCTGCCAACTCCCCATATTAACCTGTAAATGACAACGAAAAGCATCTTTATCTTTTTGTCTCATGGGACCTCACCCCTCTCTAATAAACCTCTGTCTTAATTAAGAATAGCACCGACAATGTTATAGCATATGCAAACGACAATTTTAAAAGCCAATGTAATGACATAAAAACAAATAAGCGTCCTATCGAAATAATGATATCGTTCTACACATCCATTTCAAGAGGGCACAAATTTATAATATTGACATAAGTATCATATTCATTGGCATTTTTTATTATTTTTGGGTCCACATGGGAAGTATACACATGGCTCATATGTAGGTTATTCAAAGAGATTTATCTTAATTTATATGACGTCTCTAATCACGTCAACATTAAAATAATTGATAATTTATTTATCTGCTAGATTAAGAAATGAGCACTTTCACAATTTTTTTATATGAAAATATTTATATATAATTTTTTGATTTATGGTAAAGGTGAGTTTTAGGAAGTGTTCAATTTTTTTAATACGAATAAGTTATATTGTCAACATTAAAATCTAAATGGTAAAACTAATCATCAAAATCGGGTTAAAGACTAGTTTAAATTGAAAGATGGTTACAGATTTATAGTAAAACAATAAATTTGAGTAAATAAATAACAAATATACAATAAGTAAAAGGGGTAAAGAGTAGGGAAAACACTCTCAGAGGAAAAGAATAAGCTATCCACTAAAAGTTATTCCCAATCACAACTTTTGCATCCACTTTAGTCTATCAACCTTAGTTTTAATTAAGCAAAAAGTAAGAAATAAGATGACAACCAGAGGGGTGGATTTATCCACGCACTGGAATCAATCTTCTTCCTCTTTAGGAGAGAAGATCCTCTAGCATCCATTGTGTAACCTCATCAATAACATCCATCAGCAAATGCTCTACCTTTATCTTTTATACTCTACATTTGGTATTAGATCCGCAATTGGATTTGAATAGTGTTATCAATCTAAAGTAAACTAGAACCGACTGATGTCTGCTAAAGGATAACACTATTATCACTAGTACCAAACTCCTCAATCTGCGTCTTGTCAACTTAAGCCCCCTGGTGAGGATCCTTTCTATTCGGAGGAAGGGGAAAATGAGATACCATCTACAAAGTAGTAAATGGTCCAACATCTAGAATGGAAGATTAATTCTCTACAAATACTTTCCCATGATTATGCCACATGAAATCAACATTAGGTGAGGCATCTTTCTTTCTTCAAATCTACACGGGTCTAAAAATTTTAAGGGACCTAAGAGGATCAAGTTTCCACTTGTTGTCCAATTTAATTACAGTGGAAGCATCTAAAGGGCAGCCCCTCATAGTTTAGAAATTGGAACCAAGAACCAAAATAAGATATGATCTTAACCAAATGTGCGAGGGGTTTGGAAAGATCCACCAAAACACACACTCACACAATTTTATTGCTTAGCGAATCTTTATCTAATTTGACAAAGGATCGTACCTTCTTGCCAACAATTTGATTTGGTTTGAATTTCTTATGTAACCAAGGAAAGGTGGTAAAATATAAGCCACATTACAGCTATTGTGATTTTAACTTTTGATGGATCGAAGAAGGGAGTCTAAGAGCTAAAAAATACTCTATGTTTCTAAAGAACCAAGGCTCAGAAGACCAAACAAAATATTTATGAATAGTAGATTGGAAGACAATAAGGAATATCACCAATGAATAAGCAATTCACATCAAGCATAGAAGATTTAGTGGAAGGATCCCCCTGCAACAAGTCAATAAAAATTCATGAAATAACATAATTATAAAATGATCAGAAGCACTGAATGGATTATATTGATCACAAACCACTTTGAGGGGGCAACCTCCTTTAATCAAGCTCAATACAAATAATTCTTAGATGTCTTCATTGGCCTCAACACTTACTTATATACGAATTCTAATCTAAGCAACTACTACTTCCCATGAATGTGGGATAAAACAAAATTCTCACAGGATGACTTACAAAGCATATGTGTCCATCACAACTACTAAACTAACAAAGTAAATAGAAGAGATATCACAGGTTCATAACATCCCCTCCCTCTTAGAAAAAGCTTTGTCCTCAAAACATCAGATGTGGGAATTGGTGTTGAATCTGTAATAGTGGTTACCATGTTGCATCCTTTGGTTGCATTTTGTGCCACTAAATTAAAACCTCAATGATGGAGTGGGAGGGAATTTGGCATGTGCGCTTATCCAAGATTACCTCTGGCTCAAGAAGAATGGATCCTTCATTATCAATTTTTGGTAAAACAGTCTACACTCTGATGTTTGTACCAAGAACTTTCTTCAGACAAGAGACATGAAATACTACATGAACTCGGGAAGAAGGTAGGAGCTCCAACTTATAAGCAACTAACCCAATCTTCTAAAAAACCTTATAGGACCCATAGAACTTGGGAGCTAGCTAATGAAAACCTTTGATTTTTAGGGAGGATTGCTTATATGGTTGCAAGTGAAGAAAAACCATATCACCTACTTGAAAAGTGCGATTAGAACAGTGTTGAGATGCCTATTTTTTCATTAAATTTTGTGCCATATGAAGTTCTCTTGTAGGGTACTAAGGATCTAATTCTGAGTTCAAAGAATCGTGTTGACCATTGGAACTGATGAACTATTGGGGATGTATGGAAGGAGCACTAGTGGTGCTTGACCATAGACTTCTTCCTATGGAGTCATTTTCATTGAAGTGTGGTAGGAGGTTTTGTACCACCATTTGGAGAGAGGGAACCACTATTCCCACTTATGTTGTTGTTCAGAGGTGAAGCAATGAAGGAAAGTTTTCATCCATTTGTTGTCAATTTTAGTCAAGTCATCTCTTTGTGGATGATACCCAAAACTCATCTTCAGTTTGGTGTCAGTGTGTCAAAAGAGTTGTATCCAAAAATGGCTAGTGAAGGCTACATCATGATCTGAGATAATGGAGAAAGGAATGCCATGAAAATGAAAAATTTGGTCCCAAAATATTTATGCGACTGTGGAGGTAGTATAGGGATGGATGAGGGCACAAAAATGACTATATTTAGAGAGGCAATAAACCACAACCAAGATCACCATTTTCCCTCCAGATTTAGGGAGCCCCTCAATGAAATCCATAGAAATATTTTTCCAAATCTTGGTAGGGATGGAAAAGGGTTCGAGCAACCTAGGAATGAGTGTTGTTTCACCCTTATTGCATTAGCATGTATCACATTCAGCCACCATCTACTGAATCACCTTTTTCATTCCCTTCCAAAAGAAGTTGCATCGTGCCCACTCATAAATTTTGAGAAACACTGAGTGCCCTATAGATGGAGAAGTATGGAGTTCATATAATACACCTTGATGAAGATCCATGCTCTGAAGAAGCACTAGATGACCCTTGTATCACAGAGAACCACCATTCCATAAATAATGTGGTATGGTTGAGGGGTTAGTGGCCAACTATTGAATGATTGGAGATAATGAGGATTCATTGACGTAACCCTATTGTACAGTGTCTAACCAATTTGGAATAGGCATGGAAATAGTTAAAAGGGAAGCTTGGTCTGTAAATGTGCGAGACAGAGCATCAGCCACAATATTGACCTTACCCTTCTTGTAAATGATCTCATATTCATAACCGATGAGTTTGCTGACCCATTTCTATTATGATAGGTTAGATACCTATTGTTCTAGCAAATATTTCAGACTATGGTGATTAGTTTTGATGCAAAAATGATTTCCTAGTAGGTATGGCCTCCACTTCTATACTACATGAAAAATGGTCAACATTTCCTTCTCATAATTAGAAAGCACTAAATTCTTACCAAAAAGGGATTTGTTGGTAAATGCAATGGCCAATCCTTCTTTGAGGAGAACAACACCAAGTCCATTATCGCAAGCATCACTCTAGATAGTGAAGGTCTAGGTAAAATCTAGCATAGCTAGAACATGTGTAGTACACATAGCTTGTTTCAATTTTTCAAATGCACACTTGGTAGCTTGTGCCCAAGTAAAATCATCCTTTTTCAACATAGCTGTTAGTAGACCTACAATCTTTCCATAATCCTTGACAAACTTGTGAAAGTATCCAATCAACCCCAAAAATCATGGAGGCTCTTGAGTATCAGAGGATGTCGCCAATTTGTCATGGCAGTTATTTTTTCAAGATCCACTAGAACTCCTTGGGTTGACATAGTATTCTCAAGATACTCCATTTCATCCTATCCAAAAGTACATTTTGACTATTTTTCATAAAGATGATGGTCAAATAAAAGTTACAATTTGAGCTCCAAGTGTTGGATATGCTCAGGCCATGTTTTATTATAGATTAGGATATCATTGAAGAAGACCAAAATGAAGTTCCATAGGTAGGGATGGAATATTTTATTCATATAAGCTTGTAATTTTGAAGGAGCATTAGTGAGGCCAAAGGGCATGATCAGAAACTCATAATGGTCATCATGCATGCAAAAAGTTGTCTTAGGGATATCATCCTCATGAAGCTGGAACTGATGATATCCAGAGCAGAGATCCACCTTAGAGAAAAAATAAGCATCATGAAGCTCATCAATATCAAGAATCAAGAGCTTATTCTTGATTCTGAGGTGATTAAGTGCATGGAAATCAATGCAGAGGCACCATGACCCATCTTTTTTTTACAAGGAGAACTAGGGGAAAATATGGGCTATTACTAGGGTGAATAATGCCTTGCTTTAGTAAGTCTCGAATGAGCATATAGATCTTGGTCTTTTTCAAAATGGGTAGTGATAAGGCTTGAGGTTAGGAATAACACTTTCAAGAAGGAGCTGAATATAGTGGTATTCTAGCCCTGAAGGTGGCAATCCCACTGGTTTGGAAAAGACATGTGCATACCTCTTTAGAATGGTTTGTAGATTAGGAGTACTGAAAACTATTAATGGTTGCATTTAAATGGTATAGATCTGGGAAATGACATCATGTGAATTCTTATTAAGAAGCTTTTTCATGTGATGTGAACTTATGATGCTGAGAGATCCTAGTTATAATCCTTTCAATGTGTGTTTTTCCCATTATCTAAAAATTGCACCCAAAGTTCAGCAAAATCTCATAAGATGGGTTTGAGTGTGCATAACCACTAGGCTCCCCAAATAACATCAGATCCCCCTAAGGGTAAGCCAAACATGGTTGAGCACAACTTATAATCTCTAATAGAGATATGCACATTGTGAAACTTTCCTTTGCAAGGTAATGTACCCCCATTGGAATTCATGACTTCAAAGTTGGAGCAAGAATGGATAAAACAATCAGCTTGTTTGGCGATTCGAGGATCAATGAAGTTATGAGTGCTACTCGAATAAATGAGTATTGTGAGAGGGAGCTTGTTGAATTAACCTCTAACCCATATGGTTTATGGGGTAGTGACTCCTACTAAGGCATAGAGAGAGATCTCTGGTTGGTATTTTTGAGAAACAAGTTCCAAAATTGACTGAGCATCTTCTAGATCATTTGTTGTATCCTAAACATCTTCCCAATATTTAGTTGTGGGTCAAGATTCCACATCTAATAGGTAGAGGTTTTGCTCCACACATTGATGTCCTTGAGTGAATTTATCATCATAGTTATAACTTAGTCCTTTCTCTCTATGGGCTTGCATCTCTGCTTCAGTCAAATGCTTGATAGGAGTGGTTCTAGGGGTTGACATTATTTGAGATCGTTGTGAAGCTATATTTTTAAAGGAAGCAAAATTATATTTGAATCGTTATTGAGCCACGATCTTGTCCTCTGCCAACTTAGCCAACCCTAAAGCTTCCATCATCATTTTGAGTCAGAACATTTTGACCTCAGCTCGAATTGCATCCTTCAGTCCATTGACAAAGCAACTCTTGAAATTTTCATTAGATAATCCCTCTATGTGATTGGCCAATTTTTCAAATTATATTTGATATTCTCTCATGGTTCCTATTTGGTGAAGTTTAGTGAGTGCTTCAGTGAAGTCATCAAAAGTTGTAGGGCCAAGCCATTGCAAAATGAGGGTGCAAAAATCCGTCCATATGGGTTCATAATGAGGCTTGGTATACCAATGATACCATTGAAGGGCTTAAAGTTCCAAGTGAAAGGATGCAAGTGAGACCTTGTTGGCATCAAAATTATTATGCAAACTAAAATATTGTTTTGTCTGATAGATCCATCTAGGTGGAATTGTACTAGTGAATCAAAGAAAATTAAGCTTCAGCCCACAATAATTATTGGAAGAATAAAATGCAATGTTTGAAGAAGACTCTAGATGTCATCAGTTATTCATGGTGGTATGTTGAAGACTGAGGCTGAGAATTTTTTCATCACGATCGTTGATGTGGGTCTTGAGGGTGGCAATTTCATCTTCCATGTTTTTTGCTCATGTTTGGGTTACTACCATGACCAAAATATTTTATTTTTATTTTTTTGCAGCGGATAGGAAAAATAGAGTTAAGACACGTTTAGTAAGAAAAGTTTTGAATTTGGGTAAAAATAGAAGGGGTGAAGGGCCTTTTAATAATTTTTTTGCATAGTGGGAGTATGATTGACGAAGGCGAGGGCAATTTTATGAGTGAAAATGGAAAAACTAGATAATTGGTCATAGAGGTACAAAGGAGTATAATGACACTATGAATACAGTGGAAAGTTTTGAGGCAAATAGACAAAAATAGAAGTATGGAAAAACCTAAAAAAAGGAAAATTGAGATTTACAAGAATTATGGATGGAATTGGGATATGGTACCTCAAGAAATAAAATGTAGGGAATAGAATTTTAGGTGTCTCGATAAAGTTTGAGGATCAACAGGGCTACAGATGGAGAGATATTGTAAAAATATGAAAAAAAATTTACTCAGAGTTTGTGTGTGTGTGTGTGTGTGTGTGTGTACACATATATACATACATAAATACATACATATGTGTGTGTATATATATATATATATATATATATATATATATATATATATATATATACATATATGTATATATATACATATACATATATGTATATATATACATATACATATATGTATATATATACATATACATATATGTATATATATACATATACATATATGTATATATATACATATACATATGTATATATATACATATACATATGTATATATATGTATATATACATATATATATGTGTGTGTGTGTGTGTGTGTGTGTGTGTGTGTGTGTATCTATATATATATATGTGTGTGTGTGTGTGTGTGTGTATATATATATATGTATGTATGTATGTATGTATGTATGTATGTATGTATGTATGTATGTATCTGTATTCTATCTGGCGGTAAGTCCTCTGAGAGTCTACTGATACTCTGCGGATGGTTTGCATATTTTGGTTTATGTCAAATATTTGATTACAAGTCCTCTAACAATCTGCAGATACTCTACTGTTTGATTTATTTTGGAGTTTGTTAAAAATATTGTAAAATTGGTAAAAATGGGCCCTGAGTTTTAGTGGTTGCCTAAGTGTTTTAAAAATATCACTCTCACCACCAATATCATCTAAGCGAGTACCACTCTCCAAAAACATTTGGCCACAAATTTATCTCTCAGTGATAGCTCTTGAATTTCCTCATAGATGGGAACTACTCAATCGGGAAGGGGCCATTGCCCATTTCACTTATAGGTCCTCTCAATGGGCTACCTACTTTGGCATTCATGTGGTACTCCTCACAATGAGTTTTTTGGGCTTTCACCCAAACACTTCCCAAGTTATGTAGTTAGGTTTTTAACCTGATCTGAAATAGATTATTGTGTTACAAAAAAATATTTAAATAAATTATGCAGCAAAATAGAGGTATTTCTAAAAAATTATTTAAAGGAATTATGCAAAATAAAAGAGTGAAGACTTTCTGAAGGAAAAATAATTGTGGCCCTAGAAAGCACTCTAATACCACATGAGGGGATCCTTTTGCAATAAGTCAATAAAAATATATGAAATAACAAAATTATAAAATGACCAAAAGCACTGAATGGATTGTATTGATCGCAGACCACTTCGAGGGGGAAACCTCCTTTGAGCAAGATCAATACAAATAATTTTGGTATGCCTTCATTGGCCTCAACACTTACTTATATATGAATTCTAATCTAAGAAACTAATACTTCCCATGAATGTGGAATAAAACAAAATGCTCAAGGATGACTTACAAAGCATATGCGTCCATCATAACTACTAAACTAAGTAAAGAGAAGAGATATCACGAGGTCATAACATTTATGAACATTGGTAACAATGGGTTTTGAAAGTAGGGGTTGTTCTTCATGGAAAAACTTAAAAACATCATTAGTGTCATCTATTTCAATAGAAGATCCAATATTAAAAGAGCTATAAAAGACCAACTCCATGGATGATATGCAATGAAGTTTAGAAATAAAATAATACATCACAATCCATCTAAAAACCTTGATCATCAATGCCATGAATCTTAGTACAACTCTTGATCCTTCTATTGGGCCCATTGTTGCCCTTTTTCAAAGATTATTTTTCCTTTATTAACTTTGCTTATAGGTGGTTATTTCTCAATACAATGAATATTTCATACATGACAAAATCATCGAGTGCATTCTTATTTTATATATAGCGTATCTAGTAAGAACTAATCTACTCTTTGTTTTCTTTTGTAGATTTACACTTCATGATGTGCTCTCTCTACACACATCCAACATCACACAACTTCATGAGCTTCACTTTTCTAGATAAGTTTAGGTACGCTTTCTATTTTTTCTTTATCTTAGTATTTCACTTTGTCACATCACTAAAATAAAGGGTGGCAAATGTAGTCATATAAAATGTGATAATTGGTAACTTGAGTGTGGCTAGTGACACCCATCCCATAGGTCCCTCTTTCTTATTCTCGTGACCCTCATAACCATCATTTCACTGATTTCCAGTCATCCATAGCCTTCCAAATAGTGACTCCACCTCCTCCAAATAGCATTTCCAATGATGATTCCATCCCCCTAGGTCTCATTCCTCTAGGACTATAGCTCCCAACTTGGACTATAACACTATACACTAGGGTGTCCATTTTCAATGCTTATGTCTAAGAACATTTTTACCCCCAATGGTCAGTTCCTTCCAGTTCCTATTCCTCTTCTTATTAGCCTAACACAAATACATTCAACCCATGATAAATAGATCTGTATAAAAACCCATTCAAATATCACTTAGAAGGGGCTGGAAAATATCACAAAAAGTAAGCAAGACTACTGAGGCACACTTCCCTATTCTCTGTATACAGCCATCCAATACAGTCACGAGCACATCCAAATCCTTACACCAGTCCCTAGTTACCTCAAGCACACCTAGTTTAGCATTTTTGCATCTCCATACACACTATTGCATAAAGCACGTCAAGTGGGAGAGCTACATAAAACTTGATCCCTCTTCAGAGTATTGGTTTGTAGGCAACATACTTACAAAAGGGGTGTGGATACACATTCAATGCATCTTACACACGCTAAAATCCCTCTCTTTCTCAAAGTTTTTCAAAGTATCTTATAATCTAGGGTTTGAAATCTAAATCACCTCTATAGATAGTTCCACAGACATCCAATAGTCTAAACTTTATATGCAAGCTCACCCAAATACAACAGACTAAATCCAAAAAATTTAGGTCTCTTTGACAATAGTAGTAGAAGATAACTATACCATTGGACACCATGGCGTCTTATTTCGACACTCACGTCCAATCATAAAATGAAGACCAGGTCTTGATTTATGATAGTGACATAGTTCTTTATAGTGAATTTCAGACCCTGCAACAACCATCTCAGTCAGTTTCCAGCTAAGTCTTGCTTTCTTCATATTTATTACAATTTTTAGAAAATTTAAAATTATATTCAAATTATACAAATTAGTAGCTTAATTATTGCATATTTGTTTACTAATTTTATTGCTTAGACCCTTTAAATCAATTAAGAATAATACTCTAATATTCCCAAATTGTTAAATCACATTAACACAAGTGTACTCAGGGCAACACAAGTGTTTGGGCTAGCATCAAGCTAATATTTAGAATCTGACGACTAGATCAGAACCATGAAAAAATCTATTTGTATACTTATACCACTCATAGCCACCTGTGCATCAGTGCATAAGCCTAATACAAATTGTCCTTTGTATTGCTATGAATAGAATATTAAATGTTATACCATCTATATTTGGCATTTGCCTAGATTTAATATTTATTATAAGACTATATTTAGATTATAAATTCTTTAATTGGTCTACTTTTATATTAACTTATTCCTATTTAATTAGGATACTCTCTGTAAACCCTTATTATTACTCCTAAATGGGTAAAATAATAGGATAGATGAACAAAAGCTACAAGATAGACTTTGGAACCTCAATGTATGAGTTGTACATTGAGCGTAGAACCTTGTCATGATTAAATTAGCCTCAAGACGTAATTTTCCACTCTTGAAAATTATCAAAATGTCCAATCAAATATCATGCCACCTTGCAATTTGTGCACCCCTTTGTAATGGGTGCAAGTCATGTAAATAAAATAGCTACCCTAAATCTGGGTCTAGTGTAAAATATATTTTTCCTTTACCATCACCACTCAACTCATCTTAAAATATTTCACCACTTGTATGTTCTGTATGGGCTTGCACTTCCTCGCCACGTCACAATTATTCAAGTTCATCTTGAAACAAAATTTCTCCTCCTCACACAATGCATTAGCACATAATATGAAGAAACACATAACCTCATTTTCTATCATCACCTTCACCAAAAATAGAAGATTATTTTTTATTAACACTTCGTACACAAAAAATAAGATGAATTCGACAATCATAGGTTTCAAATGACGTATAACTATCGAATTACACTCGTTCACTTTATAAAACTTATATATATATAATTTATTATTAATTATAACATATAACATTTTTGTAATATATTATTATATTGAATATTTTACTAAAAATTACACTCAAATTTTTTATCTTTTTATTATCGTTTATTATTATTTTTAATCCATGCCAGCCAAATCTATTTTACTTTCACCAAAACTGCACCATTAACACTTGTCGAGAACTTAAGACACATGTTTATCAAATAATAACACTTGTTTGCCTACCTAGTCATTTGGACAACTTCAAAACCTCTGAGCAGCTTCCTTCGACTCAAATAAATTTTAGATGGATTATTTTATGTCTAACATGTGTTGAAAAAAGTCAATCTGATGCTCTCACTCAAGGTTTTCAAAAATAATATTATTGAAGTGGATTATTTTATGTCACCTCCACCTGAAATATAAGATTATTCCTTCTTAACTCTTCATGCACACAAGGTGTAATGGGATCAGGAGTCATTGGTTTTGAGTGAAGTACGACTATCCACTTACACTCATTCACTTTACAAAACTTATATATATATATATATATATATATATATATATATATATATATATATATATATAATTAATCTTTTACTAACAATTACACTCAAATTTTTAATCTTTTCATTATCATTTATGTTTTAAAAAAAGTCGATGCAACTATGTTTTACTTTCATGAAAACCACACCATTAACTCCTACTAGGAACTTAAGACCTATGTTTAATGAAAAATAACCCCTATTTGCCTCTTTGGTTGTTAGACAAGTTTTAAATGAAACTAAGTCTTTTTGCCATTTCAATTTACATCATGTGCATGATTATGTCCTTATTTCTTATCTCATTCAACTCCATCTGAGTGATTTTATGTGTTAATTCAAAATTTATTTCATAAGAAGTGGATTCCACATATAACAAGTATGCATTTCTAAGGTTATAAATCATCAAATTAGCTACCAAGTTCTTTGGGACTTCATTTATGTTTCCTCTTTCATGTTCGGTCTTAAATAGTTGAACTTCTTTGATTGCATCAATATCATCTTATTCCTGATCCATTCTCAGTGTTGAAACATTATTTGCCCAAAATCTCATATTCGGATTCCTAATTCTGCAATTGATGGACTCTTCAAATTCTTTATTAGCATTTTGAATAGTGATGGTTTATTCAGCACTTTGTTTACTTTAACCCTTGCGTCTAATTCTTTTTGCTACCACTCTTTTTGCTTTCCTTATATACTCTAGATTGGCTTTGCAAGGAGTGTTTTTAAAGATTGGTTTTCATTTAAATCTTTAAATCAGGGTGGGCATTTTGGACAACACATTATTGATGGTCGTAATAAAGGTAATCTTGTGGCCCCTAAAATGCTTGACTAGTGGAGGTAAAGTGAGTCTTGGTTCATGAACAAAGCCAAAAATAGGGATCTAATTACTCTCTAATTATACGTGTCATTCTCTCGATAACTTAAAAAATATTAACTAAATGGAGTGTCTACAATAACCGTATACATGAAAATGATCCATTATCTGAGAAAACATATGCTTAGATACCAAGATGAATCTAAGCTACAACCATGCCAATATAACACCTCTAACTATAATTAGCAATTACCCTCATCGTGCAAGAAAAGCCAGAGGTTAGGTAAAAGTAGTTCATATTTGGTTTACTGCAATAATAAAGTACTTTAACCTTTTTTTTTACCATGTGGTTATATTTTTTTTTCACTACCTTTTAGATTAGTTATGTATGGGCTTGTCCTTCCCCACCACTTTGACATAACTTAATTTCATCTTTTAAAAAAAGGTCACCTCACCACATAGCACATTACCACATTTTATGAAGGAACATAAAACTTGAATTTCTATTGTCACCTCTATCTGAAATATAAAATTATTTTTTCTAAACAATTCGTAAACAAAAGGTGAGATAGGATTGACAATGATGAGTTTCAAGTGAGGTATGACTACCGACTTACACTCATTCGATTTACAAAAAATTATATATGTGTGTGTGTGTGTGTGTGTGTGTGTGTGTGTGTGTGTGTGTGTGTGTATGTATGTATATATATATATATATATATATATAGAGAGAGAGAGAGAGAGAGAGAGAGATATCTGTAAAAGAACACTAACCGGATGTATAATTGTTCGTAAATTATAAATTGTCTCAAAACCGTCTCAAAGATATAATCATAACATCAATTTTAAGGTCATTCAAAACAATAATGAAAAGAATTAAAATCAAGCAAGCAAAAACATTCAACGTACAATTTAAAAAAAGAAAATATATCTGCAAAACATAATTTTGAATATAGTAATCATAATATTGAAACTAACCAAACCAAAACATTTAATCAACTACAAATCTAATTTTTAAATTTAAAAAAATGTAAAATTAAAATTATAAACTCGATGACAATTTATTTACTATTTTTGTTAATCAAATCTTAAATAAAGAATAAAAAACGTACCCAAAAAAAACCACACTATAAAAAAAAACATCAAGCTATCAAATACACAGTTGCTATAGTTTTTAAATGCAACAATACAGTATGAACGAAACCATGATATTTGACTCCTAGAATATTAAATGCATGGCCATTCACTATAAGTCCTTCGATACAGTGAAATGTAAAAGAAAATTCAAATTTAATTGAAAATTATTTTTTAATTTTTAAACATGACTTCATGATGACTTTTGGCACCGAACATGAATCAAATTTTGTTGGATACAAATGTGAATATTTTTTAATCTGTTTGTAAATGATCATTGCATCATTAAATTTTATACATGTTATATCAAATTTTTTGAAAGTGTAAGAAATGAAACTTCCATTTGACCCACGTACCAATCCATAGTTATTATTATATTTTCCAGCAAACAATTAAATTAATATGTGCTTTATAAAAACAAGTTTATTTCCTAATGAAATTTTATGTGCATATTCAACTAAATCATCATATTTAATATCTTATTCCAAAGTGGACACATGTGAAGTAAGTGTCGATTAAACGAGACACTTGTCGGAAATTTAAGACATCTTTAACGAATAATAAATCAAGGAACATGAAATGTCCAGCGTTGAACAATGGTATGTCATTCCATAACAATTATATGCACATCATCACCGAACAACCACTGCCCCTTCCAGCACCAATATGGATTTTATCGATGACTTGCTCTCCATGGGTGACCATCTGGACGATATTCAGATCAAGGATTTGGTTCAGGGAACATTCATTTCCATTACATTACATATCACATGAAGATTATTAATCTTTTAATAAATGAAATGCACTTGTATGCTTTTAATAAAGGACATGATAACGGCTGCGACAAACACAGCATCCGTAATAAACGAGTGAGCCATGAGATTTTTTTTATGAATGTTTGGCTTGTCGCCCAAGCAATAGACAAATATCGGTTTTTTTGAAGCACAAGTGGACGTTAAAACAGCGATCACAGAGTTTCATGGAATGACATGATTTCTGGGTATGTGCAAAATGGGAAAGGCCATGAAGAACTAAAAGTCTTTTAATATGGTATTGAAATGCTCACAGTAGCCAGATAAAATTGGATAGACTGCGCTTTCACAACGGTCTGATGATCCCTCGGCTCTTAAATTCTGACCGTCTGATGCCCACATTGTTAAAACGAAGTGCAGAAATACTCGATGAAGAAGCTTCACAGTTGTACAAGGTATCGACTTTACTGAAATAACTGTATTCAAATTTTGGGTAGGTTTTTCATTAATTAATTATATAGATGCCCAAATTCACAAAATTTAATTTCATACGAAAACCCAAATCTAAATCCCATTCCAAATCTAAAATGAAGTTTTGGAGTATGGTTTTTTTCTATGCTTGGTTAATTATGGTGAATGTTTTGAAAACCGCCACGTATGCCCACCCATCTGCAACCACTAACCAAGGTAGTGATGCTACAACATAAATCAAAAATCTGTACTCATCCATTTTTACTTAATTTTTTGATTCATACGCTAGTTATGGGATTAACTGGAGCACGGTTCAAGTTTTGGCATTTGACTGAAACAACTGGCAGTGACAGGTACAGGAATCGCATCAAAAGATCTTACAAGCAAAATTACAATTTCACCGTATTCCTCTGGTAAACTTATGAACTCACCTCCTTTTGAAATTATTGGGTTTCAATATTGAAATGGGGATATAATATGAGGAGCAGATAAATAATTATATCTTTTGAATTTGTTGAAAGATAAATCGAAAATTACCTGCTACGCTCCTGGATACTCGTTGCATCAAGCAAGCAACATCTATGAATCAAATTTCTTTATTTAATGCATGTAAGAGGCGGCGTAACAAAAGAATAACCCATGTTTGCAGTGAACAGTTCTATCTACACATGGCCTCTTCAACATCATTCACGTGAATACAATATTTCTATCATATCTGTGAGCTGCCAACTCCCCATATTAACCTGTAAATGACAACGAAAAGCATCTTTATCTTTTTGTCTCATGGGACCTCACCCCTCTCTAATAAACCTCTTCAACATCATTCACGTGAATACAATATTTCTATCATATCTGTGAGCTGCCAACTCCCCATATTAACCTGTAAATGACAACGAAAAGCATCTTTATCTTTTTGTCTCATGGGACCTCACCCCTCTCTAATAAACCTCTGTCTTAATTAAGAATAGCACCGACAATGTTATAGCATATGCAAACGACAATTTTAAAAGCCAATGTAATGACATAAAAACAAATAAGCGTCCTATCGAAATAATGATATCGTTCTACACATCCATTTCAAGAGGGCACAAATTTATAATATTGACATAAGTATCATATTCATTGGCATTTTTTATTATTTTTGGGTCCACATGGGAAGTATACACATGGCTCATATGTAGGTTATTCAAAGAGATTTATCTTAATTTATATGACGTCTCTAATCACGTCAACATTAAAATAATTGATAATTTATTTATCTGCTAGATTAAGAAATGAGCACTTTCACAATTTTTTTATATGAAAATATTTATATATAATTTTTTGATTTATGGTAAAGGTGAGTTTTAGGAAGTGTTCAATTTTTTTAATACGAATAAGTTATATTGTCAACATTAAAATCTAAATGGTAAAACTAATCATCAAAATCGGGTTAAAGACTAGTTTAAATTGAAAGATGGTTACAGATTTATAGTAAAACAATAAATTTGAGTAAATAAATAACAAATATACAATAAGTAAAAGGGGTAAAGAGTAGGGAAAACACTCTCAGAGGAAAAGAATAAGCTATCCACTAAAAGTTATTCCCAATCACAACTTTTGCATCCACTTTAGTCTATCAACCTTAGTTTTAATTAAGCAAAAAGTAAGAAATAAGATGACAACCAGAGGGGTGGATTTATCCACGCACTGGAATCAATCTTCTTCCTCTTTAGGAGAGAAGATCCTCTAGCATCCATTGTGTAACCTCATCAATAACATCCATCAGCAAATGCTCTACCTTTATCTTTTATACTCTACATTTGGTATTAGATCCGCAATTGGATTTGAATAGTGTTATCAATCTAAAGTAAACTAGAACCGACTGATGTCTGCTAAAGGATAACACTATTATCACTAGTACCAAACTCCTCAATCTGCGTCTTGTCAACTTAAGCCCCCTGGTGAGGATCCTTTCTATTCGGAGGAAGGGGAAAATGAGATACCATCTACAAAGTAGTAAATGGTCCAACATCTAGAATGGAAGATTAATTCTCTACAAATACTTTCCCATGATTATGCCACATGAAATCAACATTAGGTGAGGCATCTTTCTTTCTTCAAATCTACACGGGTCTAAAAATTTTAAGGGACCTAAGAGGATCAAGTTTCCACTTGTTGTCCAATTTAATTACAGTGGAAGCATCTAAAGGGCAGCCCCTCATAGTTTAGAAATTGGAACCAAGAACCAAAATAAGATATGATCTTAACCAAATGTGCGAGGGGTTTGGAAAGATCCACCAAAACACACACTCACACAATTTTATTGCTTAGCGAATCTTTATCTAATTTGACAAAGGATCGTACCTTCTTGCCAACAATTTGATTTGGTTTGAATTTCTTATGTAACCAAGGAAAGGTGGTAAAATATAAGCCACATTACAGCTATTGTGATTTTAACTTTTGATGGATCGAAGAAGGGAGTCTAAGAGCTAAAAAATACTCTATGTTTCTAAAGAACCAAGGCTCAGAAGACCAAACAAAATATTTATGAATAGTAGATTGGAAGACAATAAGGAATATCACCAATGAATAAGCAATTCACATCAAGCATAGAAGATTTAGTGGAAGGATCCCCCTGCAACAAGTCAATAAAAATTCATGAAATAACATAATTATAAAATGATCAGAAGCACTGAATGGATTATATTGATCACAAACCACTTTGAGGGGGCAACCTCCTTTAATCAAGCTCAATACAAATAATTCTTAGATGTCTTCATTGGCCTCAACACTTACTTATATACGAATTCTAATCTAAGCAACTACTACTTCCCATGAATGTGGGATAAAACAAAATTCTCACAGGATGACTTACAAAGCATATGTGTCCATCACAACTACTAAACTAACAAAGTAAATAGAAGAGATATCACAGGTTCATAACATCCCCTCCCTCTTAGAAAAAGCTTTGTCCTCAAAACATCAGATGTGGGAATTGGTGTTGAATCTGTAATAGTGGTTACCATGTTGCATCCTTTGGTTGCATTTTGTGCCACTAAATTAAAACCTCAATGATGGAGTGGGAGGGAATTTGGCATGTGCGCTTATCCAAGATTACCTCTGGCTCAAGAAGAATGGATCCTTCATTATCAATTTTTGGTAAAACAGTCTACACTCTGATGTTTGTACCAAGAACTTTCTTCAGACAAGAGACATGAAATACTACATGAACTCGGGAAGAAGGTAGGAGCTCCAACTTATAAGCAACTAACCCAATCTTCTAAAAAACCTTATAGGACCCATAGAACTTGGGAGCTAGCTAATGAAAACCTTTGATTTTTAGGGAGGATTGCTTATATGGTTGCAAGTGAAGAAAAACCATATCACCTACTTGAAAAGTGCGATTAGAACAGTGTTGAGATGCCTATTTTTTCATTAAATTTTGTGCCATATGAAGTTCTCTTGTAGGGTACTAAGGATCTAATTCTGAGTTCAAAGAATCGTGTTGACCATTGGAACTGATGAACTATTGGGGATGTATGGAAGGAGCACTAGTGGTGCTTGACCATAGACTTCTTCCTATGGAGTCATTTTCATTGAAGTGTGGTAGGAGGTTTTGTACCACCATTTGGAGAGAGGGAACCACTATTCCCACTTATGTTGTTGTTCAGAGGTGAAGCAATGAAGGAAAGTTTTCATCCATTTGTTGTCAATTTTAGTCAAGTCATCTCTTTGTGGATGATACCCAAAACTCATCTTCAGTTTGGTGTCAGTGTGTCAAAAGAGTTGTATCCAAAAATGGCTAGTGAAGGCTACATCATGATCTGAGATAATGGAGAAAGGAATGCCATGAAAATAAAAAATTTGGTCCCAAAATATTTATGCGACTGTGGAGGTAGTATAGGGATGGATGAGGGCACAAAAATGACTATATTTAGAGAGGCAATAAACCACAACCAAGATCACCATTTTCCCTCCAGATTTAGGGAGCCCCTCAATGAAATCCATAGAAATATTTTTCCAAATCTTGGTAGGGATGGAAAAGGGTTCGAGCAACCTAGGAATGAGTGTTGTTTCACCCTTATTGCATTAGCATGTATCACATTCAGCCACCATCTACTGAATCACCTTTTTCATTCCCTTCCAAAAGAAGTTGCATCGTGCCCACTCATAAATTTTGAGAAACACTGAGTGCCCTATAGATGGAGAAGTATGGAGTTCATATAATACACCTTGATGAAGATCCATGCTCTGAAGAAGCACTAGATGACCCTTGTATCACAGAGAACCACCATTCCATAAATAATGTGGTATGGTTGAGGGGTTAGTGGCCAACTATTGAATGATTGGAGATAATGAGGATTCATTGACGTAACCCTATTGTACAGTGTCTAACCAATTTGGAATAGGCATGGAAATAGTTAAAAGGGAAGCTTGGTCTGTAAATGTGCGAGACAGAGCATCAGCCACAATATTGACCTTACCCTTCTTGTAAATGATCTCATATTCATAACCGATGAGTTTGCTGACCCATTTCTATTATGATAGGTTAGATACCTATTGTTCTAGCAAATATTTCAGACTATGGTGATTAGTTTTGATGCAAAAATGATTTCCTAGTAGGTATGGCCTCCACTTCTATACTACATGAAAAATGGTCAACATTTCCTTCTCATAATTAGAAAGCACTAAATTCTTACCAAAAAGGGATTTGTTGGTAAATGCAATGGCCAATCCTTCTTTGAGGAGAACAACACCAAGTCCATTATCGCAAGCATCACTCTAGATAGTGAAGGTCTAGGTAAAATCTAGCATAGCTAGAACATGTGTAGTACACATAGCTTGTTTCAATTTTTCAAATGCACACTTGGTAGCTTGTGCCCAAGTAAAATCATCCTTTTTCAACATAGCTGTTAGTAGACCTACAATCTTTCCATAATCCTTGACAAACTTGTGAAAGTATCCAATCAACCCCAAAAATCATGGAGGCTCTTGAGTATCAGAGGATGTCGCCAATTTGTCATGGCAGTTATTTTTTCAAGATCCACTAGAACTCCTTGGGTTGACATAGTATTCTCAAGATACTCCACTTCATCCTATCCAAAAGTACATTTTGACTATTTTTCATAAAGATGATGGTCAAATAAAAGTTACAATTTGAGCTCCAAGTGTTGGATATGCTCAGGCCATGTTTTATTATAGATTAGGATATCATTGAAGAAGACCAAAATGAAGTTCCATAGGTAGGGATGGAATATTTTATTCATATAAGCTTTTAATTTTGAAGGAGCATTAGTGAGGCCAAAGGGCATGATCAGAAACTCATAATGGTCATCATGCATGCAAAAAGTTGTCTTAGGGATATCATCCTCATGAAGCTGGAACTGATGATATCCAGAGCAGAGATCCACCTTAGAGAAAAAATAAGCATCATGAAGCTCATCAATATCAAGAATCAAGAGCTTATTCTTGATTCTGAGGTGATTAAGTGCATGGAAATCAATGCAGAGGCACCATGACCCATCTTTTTTTTACAAGGAGAACTAGGGGAAAATATGGGCTATTACTAGGGTGAATAATGCCTTGCTTTAGTAAGTCTCGAATGAGCATATAGATCTTGGTCTTTTTCAAAATGGGTAGTGATAAGGCTTGAGGTTAGGAATAACACTTTCAAGAAGGAGCTGAATATAGTGGTATTCTAGCCCTGAAGGTGGCAATCCCACTGGTTTGGAAAAGACATGTGCATACCTCTTTAGAATGGTTTGTAGATTAGGAGTACTGAAAACTATTAATGGTTGCATTTAAATGGTATAGATCTGGGAAATGACATCATGTGAATTCTTATTAAGAAGCTTTTTCATGTGATGTGAACTTATGATGCTGAGAGATCCTAGTTATAATCCTTTCAATGTGTGTTTTTCCCATTATCTAAAAATTGCACCCAAAGTTCAGCAAAATCTCATAAGATGGGTTTGAGTGTGCATAACCACTAGGCTCCCCAAATAACATCAGATCCCCCTAAGGGTAAGCCAAACATGGTTGAGCACAACTTATAATCTCTAATAGAGATATGCACATTGTGAAACTTTCCTTTGCAAGGTAATGTACCCCCATTGGAATTCATGACTTCAAAGTTGGAGCAAGAATGGATAAAACAATCAGCTTGTTTGGCGATTCGAGGATCAATGAAGTTATGAGTGCTACTCGAATAAATGAGTATTGTGAGAGGGAGCTTGTTGAATTAACCTCTAACCCATATGGTTTATGGGGTAGTGACTCCTACTAAGGCATAGAGAGAGATCTCTGGTTGGTATTTTTGAGAAACAAGTTCCAAAATTGACTGAGCATCTTCTAGATCATTTGTTGTATCCTAAACATCTTCCCAATATTTAGTTGTGGGTCAAGATTCCACATCTAATAGGTAGAGGTTTTGCTCCACACATTGATGTCCTTGAGTGAATTTATCATCATAGTTATAACTTAGTCCTTTCTCTCTATGGGCTTGCATCTCTGCTTCAGTCAAATGCTTGATAGGAGTGGTTCTAGGGGTTGACATTATTTGAGATCGTTGTGAAGCTATATTTTTAAAGGAAGCAAAATTATATTTGAATCGTTATTGAGCCACGATCTTGTCCTCTGCCAACTTAGCCAACCCTAAAGCTTCCATCATCATTTTGAGTCAGAACATTTTGACCTCAGCTCAAATTGCATCCTTCAGTCCATTGACAAAGCAACTCTTGAAATTTTCATTAGATAATCCCTCTATGTGATTGGCCAATTTTTCAAATTATATTTGATATTCTCTCATGGTTCCTATTTGGTGAAGTTTAGTGAGTGCTTCAGTGAAGTCATCAAAAGTTGTAGGGCCAAGCCATTGCAAAATGAGGGTGCAAAAATCCGTCCATATGGGTTTATAATGAGGCTTGGTATACCAATGATACCATTGAAGGGCTTAAAGTTCCAAGTGAAAGGATGCAAGTGAGACCTTGTTGGCATCAAAATTATTATGCAAACTAAAATATTGTTTTGTCTGATAGATCCATCTAGGTGGAATTGTACTAGTGAATCAAAGAAAATTAAGCTTCAGCCCACAATAATTATTGGAAGAATAAAATGCAATGTTTGAAGAAGACTCTAGATGTCATCAGTTATTCATGGTGGTATGTTGAAGACTGAGGCTGAGAATTTTTTCATCACGATCGTTGATGTGGGTCTTGAGGGTGGCAATTTCATCTTCCATGTTTTTTGCTCATGTTTGGGTTACTACCATGACCAAAATATTTTATTTTTATTTTTTTGCAGCGGATAGGAAAAATAGAGTTAAGACACGTTTAGTAAGAAAAGTTTTGAATTTGGGTAAAAATAGAAGGGGTGAAGGGCCTTTTAATAATTTTTTTGCATAGTAGGAGTATGATTGACGAAGGCGAGGGCAATTTTATGAGTGAAAATGGAAAAACTAGATAATTGGTCATAGAGGTACAAAGGAGTATAATGACACTATGAATACAGTGGAAAGTTTTGAGGCAAATAGACAAAAATAGAAGTATGGAAAAACCTAAAAAAAGGAAAATTGAGATTTACAAGAATTATGGATGGAATTGGGATATGGTACCTCAAGAAATAAAATGTAGGGAATAGAATTTTAGGTGTCTCGATAAAGTTTGAGGATCAACAGGGCTACAGATGGAGAGATATTGTAAAAATATGAAAAAAAATTTACTCAGAGTTTGTGTGTGTGTGTGTGTGTGTGTGTGTGTGTGTGTGTGTGTGTGTACACATATATACATACATAAATACATACATATGTGTGTGTATACATACATATATATATATATATATATATATATATATATATATATATATATATACATATACATATATGTATATATATACATATACATATATGTATATATATACATATACATATATGTATATATATACATATACATATGTATATATATACATATACATATGTATATATATGTATATATACATATATATATATGTGTGTGTGTGTGTGTATGTGTGTGTGTGTGTATCTATATATATATATGTGTGTGTGTGTGTGTGTGTGTATATATATATATATATATGTATGTATGTATGTATGTATGTATGTATGTATGTATGTATGTATCTGTATTCTATCTGGCGGTAAGTCCTCTGAGAGTCTACTGATACTCTGCGGATGGTTTGCATATTTTGGTTTATGTCAAATATTTGATTACAAGTCCTCTAACAATCTGCAGATACTCTACTGTTTGATTTATTTTGGAGTTTGTTAAAAATATTGTAAAATTGGTAAAAATGGGCCCTGAGTTTTAGTGGTTGCCTAAGTGTTTTAAAAATATCACTCTCACCACCAATATCATCTAAGCGAGTACCACTCTCCAAAAAAATTTGGCCACAAATTTATCTCTCAGTGATAGCTCTTGAATTTCCTCATAGATGGGAACTACTCAATCGGGAAGGGGCCATTGCCCATTTCACTTATAGGTCCTCTCAATGGGCTACCTACTTTGGCATTCATGTGGTACTCCTCACAATGAGTTTTTTGGGCTTTCACCCAAACACTTCCCAAGTTATGTAGTTAGGTTTTTAACCTGATCTGAAATAGATTATTGTGTTACAAAAAAATATTTAAATAAATTATGCAGCAAAATAGAGGTATTTCTAAAAAATTATTTAAAGGAATTATGCAAAATAAAAGAGTGAAGACTTTCTGAAGGAAAAATAATTGTGGCCCTAGAAAGCACTCTAATACCACATGAGGGGATCCTTTTGCAATAAGTCAATAAAAATATATGAAATAACAAAATTATAAAATGACCAAAAGCACTGAATGGATTGTATTGATCGCAGACCACTTCGAGGGGGAAACCTCCTTTGAGCAAGATCAATACAAATAATTTTGGTATGCCTTCATTGGCCTCAACACTTACTTATATATGAATTCTAATCTAAGAAACTAATACTTCCCATGAATGTGGAATAAAACAAAATGCTCAAGGATGACTTACAAAGCATATGCGTCCATCATAACTACTAAACTAAGTAAAGAGAAGAGATATCACGAGGTCATAACATTTATGAACATTGGTAACAATGGGTTTTGAAAGTAGGGGTTGTTCTTCATGGAAAAACTTAAAAACATCATTAGTGTCATCTATTTCAATAGAAGATCCAATATTAAAAGAGCTATAAAAGACCAACTCCATGGATGATATGCAATGAAGTTTAGAAATAAAATAATACATCACAATCCATCTAAAAACCTTGATCATCAATGCCATGAATCTTAGTACAACTCTTGATCCTTCTATTGGGCCCATTGTTGCCCTTTTTCAAAGATTATTTTTCCTTTATTAACTTTGCTTATAGGTGGTTATTTCTCAATACAATGAATATTTCATACATGACAAAATCATCGAGTGCATTCTTATTTTATATATAGCGTATCTAGTAAGAACTAATCTACTCTTTGTTTTCTTTTGTAGATTTACACTTCATGATGTGCTCTCTCTACACACATCCAACATCACACAACTTCATGAGCTTCACTTTTCTAGATAAGTTTAGGTACGCTTTCTATTTTTTCTTTATCTTAGTATTTCACTTTGTCACATCACTAAAATAAAGGGTGGCAAATGTAGTCATATAAAATGTGATAATTGGTAACTTGAGTGTGGCTAGTGACACCCATCCCATAGGTCCCTCTTTCTTATTCTCGTGACCCTCATAACCATCATTTCACTGATTTCCAGTCATCCATAGCCTTCCAAATAGTGACTCCACCTCCTCCAAATAGCATTTCCAATGATGATTCCATCCCCCTAGGTCTCATTCCTCTAGGACTATAGCTCCCAACTTGGACTATAACACTATACACTAGGGTGTCCATTTTCAATGCTTATGTCTAAGAACATTTTTACCCCCAATGGTCAGTTCCTTCCAGTTCCTATTCCTCTTCTTATTAGCCTAACACAAATACATTCAACCCATGATAAATAGATCTGTATAAAAACCCATTCAAATATCACTTAGAAGGGGCTGGAAAATATCACAAAAAGTAAGCAAGACTACTGAGGCACACTTCCCTATTCTCTGTATACAGCCATCCAATACAGTCACGAGCACATCCAAATCCTTACACCAGTCCCTAGTTACCTCAAGCACACCTAGTTTAGCATTTTTGCATCTCCATACACACTATTGCATAAAGCACGTCAAGTGGGAGAGCTACATAAAACTTGATCCCTCTTCAGAGTATTGGTTTGTAGGCAACATACTTACAAAAGGGGTGTGGATACACATTCAATGCATCTTACACACGCTAAAATCCCTCTCTTTCTCAAAGTTTTTCAAAGTATCTTATAATCTAGGGTTTGAAATCTAAATCACCTCTATAGATAGTTCCACAGACATCCAATAGTCTAAACTTTATATGCAAGCTCACCCAAATACAACAGACTAAATCCAAAAAATTTAGGTCTCTTTGACAATAGTAGTAGAAGATAACTATACCATTGGACACCATGGCGTCTTATTTCGACACTCACGTCCAATCATAAAATGAAGACCAGGTCTTGATTTATGATAGTGACATAGTTCTTTATAGTGAATTTCAGACCCTGCAACAACCATCTCAGTCAGTTTCCAGCTAAGTCTTGCTTTCTTCATATTTATTACAATTTTTAGAAAATTTAAAATTATATTCAAATTATACAAATTAGTAGCTTAATTATTGCATATTTGTTTACTAATTTTATTGCTTAGACCCTTTAAATCAATTAAGAATAATACTCTAATATTCCCAAATTGTTAAATCACATTAACACAAGTGTACTCAGGGCAACACAAGTGTTTGGGCTAGCATCAAGCTAATATTTAGAATCTGACGACTAGATCAGAACCATGAAAAAATCTATTTGTATACTTATACCACTCATAGCCACCTGTGCATCAGTGCATAAGCCTAATACAAATTGTCCTTTGTATTGCTATGAATAGAATATTAAATGTTATACCATCTATATTTGGCATTTGCCTAGATTTAATATTTATTATAAGACTATATTTAGATTATAAATTCTTTAATTGGTCTACTTTTATATTAACTTATTCCTATTTAATTAGGATACTCTCTGTAAACCCTTATTATTACTCCTAAATGGGTAAAATAATAGGATAGATGAACAAAAGCTACAAGATAGACTTTGGAACCTCAATGTATGAGTTGTACATTGAGCGTAGAACCTTGTCATGATTAAATTAGCCTCAAGACGTAATTTTCCACTCTTGAAAATTATCAAAATGTCCAATCAAATATCATGCCACCTTGCAATTTGTGCACCCCTTTGTAATGGGTGCAAGTCATGTAAATAAAATAGCTACCCTAAATCTGGGTCTAGTGTAAAATATATTTTTCCTTTACCATCACCACTCAACTCATCTTAAAATATTTCACCACTTGTATGTTCTGTATGGGCTTGCACTTCCTCGCCACGTCACAATTATTCAAGTTCATCTTGAAACAAAATTTCTCCTCCTCACACAATGCATTAGCACATAATATGAAGAAACACATAACCTCATTTTCTATCATCACCTTCACCAAAAATAGAAGATTATTTTTTATTAACACTTCGTACACAAAAAATAAGATGAATTCGACAATCATAGGTTTCAAATGACGTATAACTATCGAATTACACTCGTTCACTTTATAAAACTTATATATATATAATTTATTATTAATTATAACATATAACATTTTTGTAATATATTATTATATTGAATATTTTACTAAAAATTACACTCAAATTTTTTATCTTTTTATTATCGTTTATTATTATTTTTAATCCATGCCAGCCAAATCTATTTTACTTTCACCAAAACTGCACCATTAACACTTGTCGAGAACTTAAGACACATGTTTATCAAATAATAACACTTGTTTGCCTACCTAGTCATTTGGACAACTTCAAAACCTCTGAGCAGCTTCCTTCGACTCAAATAAATTTTAGATGGATTATTTTATGTCTAACATGTGTTGAAAAAAGTCAATCTGATGCTCTCACTCAAGGTTTTCAAAAATAATATTATTGAAGTGGATTATTTTATGTCACCTCCACCTGAAATATAAGATTATTCCTTCTTAACTCTTCATGCACACAAGGTGTAATGGGATCAGGAGTCATTGGTTTTGAGTGAAGTACGACTATCCACTTACACTCATTCACTTTACAAAACTTATATATATATATATATATATATATATATATATATATATATATATATATATAATTAATCTTTTACTAACAATTACACTCAAATTTTTAATCTTTTCATTATCATTTATGTTTAAAAAAAAGTCGATGCAACTATGTTTTACTTTCATGAAAACCACACCATTAACTCCTACTAGGAACTTAAGACCTATGTTTAATGAAAAATAACCCCTATTTGCCTCTTTGGTTGTTAGACAAGTTTTAAATGAAACTAAGTCTTTTTGCCATTTCAATTTACATCATGTGCATGATTATGTCCTTATTTCTTATCTCATTCAACTCCATCTGAGTGATTTTATGTGTTAATTCAAAATTTATTTCATAAGAAGTGGATTCCACATATAACAAGTATGCATTTCTAAGGTTATAAATCATCAAATTAGCTACCAAGTTCTTTGGGACTTCATTTATGTTTCCTCTTTCATGTTCGGTCTTAAATAGTTGAACTTCTTTGATTGCATCAATATCATCTTATTCCTGATCCATTCTCAGTGTTGAAACATTATTTGCCCAAAATCTCATATTCGGATTCCTAATTCTGCAATTGATGGACTCTTCAAATTCTTTATTAGCATTTTGAATAGTGATGGTTTATTCAGCACTTTGTTTACTTTAACCCTTGCGTCTAATTCTTTTTGCTACCACTCTTTTTGCTTTCCTTATATACTCTAGATTGGCTTTGCAAGGAGTGTTTTTAAAGATTGGTTTTCATTTAAATCTTTAAATCAGGGTGGGCATTTTGGACAACACATTATTGATGGTCGTAATAAAGGTAATCTTGTGGCCCCTAAAATGCTTGACTAGTGGAGGTAAAGTGAGTCTTGGTTCATGAACAAAGCCAAAAATAGGGATCTAATTACTCTCTAATTATACGTGTCATTCTCTCGATAACTTAAAAAATATTAACTAAATGGAGTGTCTACAATAACCGTATACATGAAAATGATCCATTATCTGAGAAAACATATGCTTAGATACCAAGATGAATCTAAGCTACAACCATGCCAATATAACACCTCTAACTATAATTAGCAATTACCCTCATCGTGCAAGAAAAGCCAGAGGTTAGGTAAAAGTAGTTCATATTTGGTTTACTGCAATAATAAAGTACTTTAACCTTTTTTTTTACCATGTGGTTATATTTTTTTTTCACTACCTTTTAGATTAGTTATGTATGGGCTTGTCCTTCCCCACCACTTTGACATAACTGAATTTCATCTTTTAAAAAAAGGTCACCTCACCACATAGCACATTACCACATTTTATGAAGGAACATAAAACTTGAATTTCTATTGTCACCTCTATCTGAAATATAAAATTATTTTTTCTAAACAATTCGTAAACAAAAGGTGAGATAGGATTGACAATGATGAGTTTCAAGTGAGGTATGACTACCGACTTACACTCATTCGATTTACAAAAAATTATATATATGTGTGTGTGTGTGTGTGTGTGTGTGTGTGTGTGTGTGTGTGTGTATATATATATATATATATATATATATATATATATATATATATATATAGAGAGAGAGAGAGAGAGAGAGAGAGAGAGAGATCTGTAAAAGAACACTAACTGGATGTATAATTGTTCGTAAATTATAAATTGTCTCAAAACCGTCTCAAAGATATAATCATAACATCAATTTTAAGGTCATTCAAAACAATAATGAAAAGAATTAAAATCAAGCAAGCAAAAACATTCAACGTACAATTTAAAAAAAGAAAATATATCTGCAAAACATAATTTTGAATATAGTAATCATAATATTGAAACTAACCAAACCAAAACATTTAATCAACTACAAATCTAATTTTTAAATTTAAAAAAATGTAAAATTAAAATTATAAACTCGATGACAATTTATTTACTATTTTTGTTAATCAAATCTTAAATAAAGAATAAAAAACGTACCAAAAAAAACCACACTATAAAAAAAAACATCAAGCTATCAAATACACAGTTGCTATAGTTTTTAAATGCAACAATACAGTATGAACGAAACCATGATATTTGACTCCTAGAATATTAAATGCATGGCCATTCACTATAAGTCCTTCGATACAGTGAAATGTAAAAGAAAATTCAAATTTAATTGAAAATTATTTTTGAATTTTTAAACATGACTTCATGATGACTTTTGGCAGCGAACATGAATCAAATTTTGTTGGATACAAATGTGAATATTTTTAAATCTGTTTGTAAATGATCATTGCATCATTAAATTTTATACATGTTATATCAAATTTTTTGATGCAGTGTAAGAAATGAAACTTCCATTTGACCCACGTACCAATCCATAGTTATTATTATATTTTCCAGCAAACAATTAAATTAATATGTGCTTTATAAAAACAAGTTTATTTCCTAATGAAATTGTATGTGCATATTCAACTAAATCATCATATTTAATATCTTATTCCAAAGTGGACACATGTGAAGTAAGTGTCGATTAAACGAGACACTTGTCGGAAATTTAAGACATCTTTAACGAATAATAAATCAAGGAACATGAAATGTCCAGCGTTGAACAATGGTATGTCATTCCATAACAATTATATGCACATCATCACCGAACAGCCACTGCCCCTTCCAGCACCAATATGGATTTTATCGATGACTTGCTCTCCATGGGTGACCATCTAGACGATATTCAGATCAAGGCTTTGGTTCAGGGAACATTCATTTCCATTACATTACATATCACATGAAGATTATTAATCTTTTAATAAATGAAATGCACTTGTATGCTTTTAATAAAGGACATGATAACGGCTGCGACAAACACAGCATCCGTAATAAACGAGTGAGCCATGAGATTGTTTTTATGAATGTTTGGCTTGTCGCCCAAGCAATAGACAAATATCGGTTTTTGTGAAGCACAAGTGGACGTTAAAACAGCGATCACAGAGTTTCATGGAATGACATGATTTCTGGGTATGTGCAAAATGGGAAAGGCCATGAAGAACTAAAAGTCTTTTAATATGGTATTGAAATGCTCACAGTAGCCAGATAAAATTGGATAGACTGCGCTTTCACAACGGTCTGATGATCCCTCGGCTCTTAAATTCTGACCGTCTGATGCCCACATTGTTAAAACGAAGTGCAGAAATACTCGATGAAGAAGCTTCACAGTTGTACAAGGTATCGACTTTACTGAAATAACTGTATTCAAATTTTGGGTAGGTTTTTCATTAATTAATTATATAGATGCCCAAATTCACAAAATTTCATTTCATACGAAAACCCAAATCTAAATCCCATTCCAAATCTAAAATGAAGTTTTGGAGTATGGTTTTTTTCTATGCTTGGTTAATTATGGTGAATGTTTTGAAAACCGCCACGTATGCCCACCCATCTGCAACCACTAACCAAGGTAGTGATGCTACAACATAAATCAAAAATCTGTACTCATCCATTTTTACTTAATTTTTTGATTCATACGCTAGTTATGGGATTAACTGGAGCACCGTTCATGTTTTGGCATTTGACTGAAACAACTGGCAGTGACAGGTACAGGAATCGCATCAAAAGATCTTACAAGCAAAATTACAATTTCACCGTATTCCTCTGGTAAACTTATGAACTCACCTCCTTTTGAAATTATTGGGTTTCAATATTGAAATGGGGATATAATATGAGTAGCAGATAAATAATTATATGTTTTGAATTTGTTGAAAGATAAATCGAAATTACCTGCTACGCTCCTGGATACTCGTTGCATCAAGCAAGCAACATCTATGAATCAAATTTCTTTATTTAATGCATGTAAGAGGCGGCGTAACAAAAGAATAACCCATGTTCGCAGTGAACAGTTCTATCTACACATGGCCTCTTCAACATCATTCACGTGAATACAATATTTCTATCATATCTGTGAGCTGCCAACTCCCCATATCAACCTGTAAATGACAACGAAAAGCATCTTTATCTTTTTGTTTCATGGGACCTCACCCTTCTCCAATAAACCTCTTCAACATCATTCACGTGAATATAATATTTCTATCATATCTGTGAGCTGCCAACTCCCCATATTAACCTGTAAATGACAACGAAAAGCATCTTTATCTTTTTGTCTCATGGGACCTCACCCCTCTCTAATAAACCTTTGTCTTAATTAAGAATAGCACCGACAATGTTATAGCATATGCAAACGACAATTTTAAAAGCCAATGTAATGACATAAAAACAAATAAGCGTCCTATCGAAATAATGATATCGTTCTACACATCCATTTCAGGAGGGCACAAATTTATAATATTGACATAAGTATCATATTCATTGGCATTTTTTATTATTTTTGGGTTCACATGGGAAGTATACACATGGCTCATACATATGGCTCATATGTAGGTTATTCAAAGAGATTTATCGTAATTTATATGACGTCTCTAATCACGTCAACATTAAAATGATTGATAATTTATTTATCTGCTAGATTAAGAAATGAGCACTTTCACAATTTTTTTATATAAAAATATTTATATATAATTTTTTGATTTATGGTAAAGGTGAGTTTTAGGAAGTGCTCAATTTTTTTAATACGAATAAGTTATATTCTCAACATTAAAATCTAAATGGTAAAACTAATCATCAAAATCGGGTTAAAGACTAGTTTAAATTGAAAGATGGTTACAGATTTATAGTAAAACAATAAATTTGAGAAAATAAATAACAAATATACAATAAGGAAAAGGGGTAAAGAATAGGGAAAACACTCTCAGAGGAAAAGAATAAGCTATCCACTAAAATTTATTCCCAATCACAACTTTTGCATCCACTTTAGTCTATCAACCTTAGTTTTAATTAAGCAAAAAGTAAGAAATAAGATGACAACCAGAGGGGTGGATTTATCCACGCACTGGAATGAATCTTCTTCCTCTTTAGCAGAGAAGATCCTCTAGCATCCACTGTGTACCTTCATCAATCACATCCATCAGCAAATGCCCTTTATCTTTTATACTCTAGGTTTGGTATTAGATCCACAATTGGATTTGAATAGTGTTATCAATCTAAAGTAAACTAGAACCCACTGATGTCTGCTAAAGGATAACACTATTATCACTGGTACCAAACTCCTCAATCTGCATCTTGTCAACTTAAGCCCCCTGGTGAGGATCCTTTCTATTCAGAGGAAGGGGAAAATGAGATACCATCTACAAAGTAGTAAATGGTCCAACATCTAGAATGGAAGATTAATTCTCTACAAATATTTTCCCATGATTATGCCACATGAAATCAACATTAGGTGAGTCATCTTTCTTTCTTCAAATCTACACGGGTCTAAAATTTTAAGGGACCTAAGAGGATCAAGTTTCCACTTGTTGTCCAATTTAATTATAGTGGAAGCATCTAAAGGGCAGCGCCTCATAGTTTAGAAATTGGAACCAAGAACCAAGAGAAGATATGATCTTAACCAAATGTGCGAGGGGTTTGAAAAGATCCACCAAAACACACACTCGCACAATTTTATTGCTTAGCAAATCTTTATCTAATTTGACAAAGGATCGTACCTTCTTGCCAACAATTCGATTTGGATTGAATTTCTTATGTAACTAAGGGAAGGTGGTAAAATATAAGCCACATTACAGCTATTGTGATTTTAACTTTTGATGGATCGAAGAAGGGAGTCTAAGAGCTAAAAAATACTCTATGTTAATAAAGAACCAAGGCTCAGAAGACCAAACAAAATATTTATGAATAGTAGATTGGAAGACAATAAGGAATATCACCAATGAATAAGCAATTCACATCAAGCATAGAAGATTTAGTGGAAGGATCCCCCTGCAACAAGTCAATAAAAATTCATGAAATAACATAATTATAAATTGATCAGAAGAACTGAATGGATTATATTGATCGCAAACCACTTTGAGGGGGTAACCTCCTTTAAACAAGCTCAATACAAATAATTCTTAGATGTCTTCATTGGCCTCAACACTTACTTATATATGAATTCTAATCTAAGCAACTACTACTTCCCATGAATGTGGGATAAAACAAAATTCTCACAGGATGACTTACAAAGCATATGTGTCCATCACAACTACTAAACTAACAAAGTAAATAGAAGAGATATCACAGGTTCATAACATCCCCTCCCTCTTAGAAAAAGTTTTGTCCTCAAAACATCAGACGTGGGAATTGGTGTTGAATTTGAAATAGTGGTTACCATGTTGCATCCTTTGGTTGCATTTTGTGCCACTAAATTAAAACCTCAATGATGGAGTGGGAGGGAAGTTGGCATGTGCGCTTATCCAAGATTACCTCTAGCTCAAGAAGAATGGATCCTTCATTATCAATTTTTGGTAAAACAGTCTACACTCTGATGTTTGTACCAAGAACTTTCTTCAGACAAGAGACATGAAATACTACATGAACTTGGGAAGAAGGTAGGAGCTCCAACTTATAAGCAACCGACCCAATCTTCTGAAAAACCTTATAGGACCCATAAAACTTGGGAGCTAGCTAATGAAAACCTTTGAGTTTTAGGGAGGATTGCTTATATGGTTGCAAGTGAAGAAAAACCATATCACCTACTTGAAAAGTACGATTAGAACAGTGTTGAGCTGCCTATTGTTTCATTAAATTTTGTGCCATATGAATTTCTCTCGTAGGGTACTAAGGATCTAATTCTGAGTTTAAAGAATCCTGTTGACCATTTGAACTGATGAACTATTGGGGATGTATGGAAGGAGCACTAGTGGTGCTTGACCATAGACTTCTTCATATGGAGTCATTTTCATTTAAGTGTGGTAGGAGGTTTTGTACCACCATTTGGTGAGAGGGAGCCACTTTTCCCACTAATGTTGTTGTTCTGAGGTGAAGCAATGAAGGAAAGTTTCCAAGCATTTGTTGATAATTTTAGTCTAGCCATCTGTTTGTGGATGATACCCAAAACTCATCTTCAATTGGGTGTCAGTGCCTCAAAAGACTTCTATCCAAAGTGGTTGGTGAAGGATACATCATGATCTGAGATAATGGACAAAAGAATGCCATGAAAATGAAAAATTTGGTCCCAAAATATTTATGCGACTGTGGAGGTAGCATAGGGATGGCTGATGGCACAAAAATGACTGTATTTGGAGAGGTAATCAACCACAACCAAGATCACCATTTTCCCTCCAGATTTAGGGAGCCCCTCAATGAAATCCATAAAAATATATGTCCAAATCCTAGTAGGGATGGGTAAGGGTTTGAGTAACCACGGATGAGTGTTGTTTCATCCTTATTGCATTAGCATTTATCACATTTAGCCACCATCTGTTGAATTGCCTTTTTCATTCCCTTCCAAAAGAAGTTGCATCATGCCCACTCATAAGTTTTGAGAAACCCTAAGTGCCCTGTAGATGGAGAATTATGGATTTCATATAATACACCCTAATGAAGATCCATGCTCTAAGGAAGCACCAGATGACCCTTATATCAAATATAAACACCATCCCATAAATAATGTGGTATAGCCGAGGGGTTAGTGGCCAACTATTGAATGATTGGAGATAATGTGGAGTCATTGACATACCCCTATTGTACAATGTCCAACCAATTTAGAATAGGCATGGAAATAGTTAAAAGGGAAGCTTGGTCTACAAATGTGTGAGACAAAGCATCAGCCACAATATTGTCCTTACCCTTCTTGTAAGTGATCTCATAGTCATAACCCATGAGTTTGTTGACCCATTTATATTATGATAGGTTAGAGACCTATTGTTCTAGTAAATATTTCAGACTCTGGTGATTAGTTTTGATGAAAAAATGATTTCCTAGTAGGTATGGCCTACACTTCTGTACTACATGAAAAATGGTCATTATTTCCTTCTCATAATTAGAGAGTACTAAATTCTTGCCAGAAAGGGATTTACTAGTAAATGCAATGGGGCATCCTTCTTGGAGGAAAACAACACCAAGTCCATTACTACAAGAATCACTCTAGATAGTGAAGGTCTTGGAAAAATCTGGCATAGCTAGAACAGGTGTAGTACACATAGCTTGTTTCAATTTTTCAAATGCACACTCAATAGCTTGTGCCCAATTAAAAGCATCATTTTTCAACATAGCTATTATCAAAGTTGTAATCTTCCTGTAATCCTTGACAAACTTATGAAAGTATCCAATCAACCCCAAAAAATCATGGAGGCTCTTGAGTGTTAGAGGATGTCACCAATTTGTCATGACAGCTATTTTTATAGGATCCACTAGAACTCCTTGGGTTGACACAATATGCTCAAGATACTCCACTTTTTTGTATCCAAAAGTACATTTGGACTATTTTGCATAAAGATGATGGTCAGATAAAAGTTGCAATGTGAGCTCCAAGTGTTGGATATGCTCAGGCCATGTTTTATTATAGATTAGAATATCATCAAAGAAGACCAAAATGAAGTGTCATAGGTAGGGCTGAAATACTTTATTCATCAATGCTTGGAATTTTGAAAGAGCATTAGTGAGGCCAAAGGGCATGACCAAAAACTCATAATGGTCATCATGCATACAAAAAGTTGTCTTAGGGATATCATCCTCATGAAGCTGGATCTGATGATATCTAGAGTAGAGATCCAACTTGGATAAAAAATGAGTGCCATGAAGTTCATCAAGAATCTCATCAATATCAAGGATCGAGAACTTATCCTTGATTGTGAGGTCTTTAAGTGCATGGAAATCAATGTAGAGGCACCATAACCCATCTTTTTTTGAACAAAGAGAACTGAGGGAAAATATGGGCTAGTACTAGGGTGAATAATGCCTTACTTCAGTAAGTCTCAAATGAGCATATCGATCTTGGTCTTTTATTAAAATGGGTAGCGATAAGGCCTAAGGTTAGGAACAACACTTTTAAGAAGGAGCTGAATACGGTGGTCTTTTAATCATGAAGGTGGCAATCCCACTAGTTATGCAAAGACATGTGCATACCTCTATAGAATGGTTTATAGATCAGAAGGAGTAGTGGAAATTGTTAATGGTTGCATTTTCATGGAATGGAGTCGAGTAATGACATAGTGTGAATTCTTCTTAAGAAGCTTTTACATGTGATGTGAACTTATGATGTTGAGAGATCCTAGTTATAAGCCTTTCAATGTGTGTTTTTCCCATTGACTAAAAATTACATCCAAAGTTCAGCAAAATCTCATAAGATGGGTCTAAGTTTGCATAACCACTAGGCTCCCAAAAAAACATTAGATCCACCTAAGGGTAAGGTAAACATGGTCGAGTGAAAGTTATAGTCTCTAATAGAGATACGCACATTGTGAAACTTCCCTTTGTAAGGTAATATACCCCCATTGGTAATCATGACCTCAAAGTTGGAGCAATAATGGATAAAATAATCAGCTTGTGGTGATGCGATGATCAATGAAGTTATGAGTGCTACTCGAATCAATGAGTATTGTGAGAGGGAGATTCTTGAAGTAACCCCTAACTTGTATGGTTTATGGGGTAGTGACTCCTACTAAGGCATAGAGAGAGATCTCTTATTGATATTTTTGAGAAGCAGGTTCCAGAATCGATTGAGCATATTCTAAATCATTTATTGTATCCTAAATATCTTCCCAATCTTCAGTTGTGGGTGGAGAGTCCACATCCAATAGGTAGATCTTTTGCTCGACACATCGATGTCCCTGAGTGAATTTATCATCATAGTTATAACTTAGTCCTTTTTATCTATGGGCTTGCATCTCTGCTTCAGTCAAATGCTTGATACGAGTGGTTCTAGGGGCTAACATTGTTTGAGATCATTGTGAAGCTATATTTTTAAATGAATCAAAATTAGATTTGAATCATTATTGAGCTACTATCTTTTCCTCTACCAACTTAGCCAACCCTAAAGCTTCCATCATCATGTTGAGTCAGAACATTTTGACCTTAGCTCGAATTACATCCTTCAGTCCATTAACAAAGTAACTCCTAAAGAATTCATCAGATAATCCCTCTATGTGATTGGCCAATTTTTCAAATTCTATTTGATATTGTCTCATGGTTCCTATTTGGTGAATTTTAGTGAGTGCTTCAGTGAAGTCATCGAAAGCAGTAGGGCCAAACCATTGCAAAATGAGGGTGCAAAAATCAATCCATATGGGTTTATCATGAGGCTTGGTATACCAATGATACCATTGAAGGGCTTAAAGTTCCAAGTGAAAGGATGCAAGTGAGACCTTGTTGGCATCAAAAGTATTACGCAGACTAAAATAGTGTTTTGTCTAATAGATCCATCCAGTTGGATATGTACTAGTGAATCAAGGAAAATTAAGCCTCATCCCATGATTATTATTGTAATAATAAAATGCAATATTTGAAGAATACTCTAGATGTCATCGGTTGTTCATGGTGGTATATTGAAGACTGAGGCTAAAAATTTTTTCATCAAGATCTTTGATGTGGCTCTTGAGGGTGGCAATTTCATCCTCCATGTTTTTTTCTCCTATTCGAGTTACTACCATGACCAAAATAACTTATTTTTATTTTTTACAGTGGATAGGAAAACTAGAGTTAAGACACATTTAGTAAGGAAATTTTTGAATTTGGGTAAAAATAGAAGGGGTAAAGGGGATTTTAATAATTATTTTTCATAGTGGGAGTATGATTGATGAAGGTGAGGGCAATTAATGTAGGGAATAAAATTTCAAGTGTTTGGATAAAGTTTGAAAATCAACAGGGCTATAGATGGAGAGATATTATAAAAAAATGAAAAAAAATTACTCTGAGAGAGAGAGAGAGAGTGTGTGTGTGTGTGTGTGTGGCAAATTTTGGTTTCCATCAAATATCTACCTATAAGTCCTCTAACAGTCTGTGGATACTCTACTAATTGATTTTTTTTGGAGTTTGTTGAAAATATTCTAAAATTGGTAGAAATGGGCCTCGAGTTTCAATGGTTGCCTAAGGGTTTTAAAAATATCACTCTCACCACCAATGTCATCTAAGTGAGTACCACTCTCTAGATATTTTCTGGCCACAAATTTATCTCTCAATGATAGCTCTTGATTTTCCTCACAGATGGGAACTACTCAATCAGGAAGGGGCCATTACCCATTTCATTGATAGGTCATCTTAATTGGCTATCTACTTTGGCGTTCTTTTGGTACTCCTCATAATGATTTTTAGGGATTTCACCCAAGCACTTCACATAGTAATGTAGTTAGGTTTTTACCTTGATCTAAAATAGATTATTGTGTTACAAAAAAATACTTAAATAAATTATACAGTGGAACAGAGTTATTTCTAAAAAATTATTTAAAGGAATTATGCAGAAGAAGAGAGTGAAGACTTTCTTAAGGAAAAAAATTGTGGCCCTAAAAAGCACTCGGATACCAGATGGGGGGATCCTTTTGCAATAAGTCAATAAAAATGCATGAAATAATAGAATTATAAAATGAGTAGAAGCACTAAATGGATTATATTGATCGCAAACCACTTCAAGGGAGCAACCTCCTTTGAGCAAGCTCAATACAAATAATTTTGGTATGCCTTCATTGGCCTCAAAACTTACTTATATATGAATTCTAATATAAGCAACTACTACTTCCCATGAATGTGTAATAAAAAAAAATGCTCGGGGATGACTTACAAAGCATATGCATCCATCACAACTACTAAACTAACAAAGTAAAGAGAAGAGATATCACAGGTTCATAACATTTACGAACATTGGTAACAATGGGTTTTGAAAGTGGAGGTTGTTCCTCATGGAAAAACATAAAAAATCATTAGTGTCATCTATTTCAATAGAATATCCAATATTAAAGAGAGATATAAAAGACCAACTCCATGGATTATATGCAGTGAAGATTAGAAATAAAATAATACATCACAATCCATCTCGAAACCTTTATCATCAGTGCCATGAATCTTAATACAACTCTTGATCCTTCTATTGGGCCCATTATTGCCCTTTTGAATAGATTATTTTTCTTTTATTAACTTTGCTTATAGGTGGTTATTTATCAATACAATGAATATTTCATTCATGACAAAATCATCGAGCACAAGTGTCTTTAGGCCAACATAGGTGTTTGAGCTGACAGAAGGCTAATATTTAGAATCTGATGACTAGATCAGAACCATCAGATAACCTATTACTATACAAGTATAACTCAAAGCTAGTTGTGAATCTTTACATAAGTTGAGTACAATATCTCCTTATTACTATTATCAGAATATTAAATGTTGTATTATCTATATTTTTCATGTGCTTATATTTAGTATTTCTTATTAGAATATCATTAGAATATAAATTCATTAAGTGTCCTACTTTTAGATTAGAATATTCCTTTTTGATTAGGCTACTCTTTATAAACCCTTAATATTGTTTCAAAAAGGGTTAAACAATAGCATAGATGAATAAAAGCTACAAGATATACTTTATAACCTCAATGTATGAGTCACACATCAAGTGTAGAGCCTTGTCACAATTAAATTAACCTCATGACATCATTGCCACTTTTGAAAATTTAAAAAGTCCAATCAAATATCTTGCCACTCTGTAAGCTATGCACCCCTTTACAATGGGTACAAGTCATGTAAATACAACAACTACCCTAAATTTGGGTCTAGTGTAGGATATAATTTTCCCTTACCATCACCACTTGACTCATCTTGAAATATTTCAACACTTGCATGTTATGTATGGATTTTTCCTTCTCCACCAGTTCATCAATACTCAAGTTCACCATGGAAAAAAACATCTCCTCCTCACACAACACATTAGCACATAGTATGAATAAACACACAACCTCACTTTCTATTGTCACCTCCACCAAAAATATAAGATTATTTTTTCTTAACACTTCATGCACAAAAGGTGAGATGGGTCAATAGTCATGGGTTTCAAGTGAGGTACAACCACTGAATTACAATCATTTGATTTACAAAACTTATATATATATATATATATATATATATATATATATATATATATATATATATATATATACTCTTTGATTAGGCTACTCTCTATAAACCCTTAATATTACTTCAAAAAGGGTTAAACAATAGCATAGATGAATAAAAGCTACAAGATAGACTTTTAAACCTTAATGCCTGAGTCACACATTGAGTGTGGAACCTTGTCACAATTAAATTAGCATCATGACATCATTGTCACTCTTGACAATTTAAAACGTCCAATCAAAGATCTTGCCACTCTACAAGTTATGCGCCCCTTTGCAATGGATGCAAATCATGTAAATACAACAACTACCCTAAATTTGGGTCTAGTGTAGGATATTATTTTACCTCACCATCACCACTCAATTCGTCTTGAAATATTTCAAAACTTGCATGTTATGTATGGGATTTCCCTTCCCCACCACCGTTACTCAAGTTCACCATGGAACAAAACATCTCTTGCTCACACAATGCATTAGCACATAGTATGAAGAAACATGCAACCTCACTTTCTATAATCACCTCCACCAAAAACATAAGATTATGTTTTCTTAACATTTCATGCACAAAAGATGATATGGGTCAATAATCATGGGTTTCAAATGAGGTATGACCATTGAATTACACTTATTTGTTGTACAAAACTTATATATATATATATAAATCATACTTTTATAATATATTATTATATTATATACAATTATTTATTAATATTTTACTAAAAATTACACTTAATTTTTTTATTGAAAAGCACTTTCTATTAATTTGAATTAAAAACTAATAGTACAGTGCTAATCATACCAAAAAATGGGTGGAAAAGTCACACCCTAAATACCAAACTGAGCTATAAAAAGCATCAAGATAAACCAAAGTTCAAACTAATTGGACACATGTATCTAAAAACAAAGGTAAATTCACTAAAGTGCATGAAAACCAAAAAAAGATAACATAAAAACACAAATATCAAGGAATAAACTAAGTAGAAGATGTAAACATGGCAGCCAGAGGAGCAGGTAGAGGTGGAGGGTCTTGCAGCTTTCTACCCTAGCCATACTGAGCTAGGGGATCATCATCTTTAGGGAGGGAGTCCCAACCATCATCTTGTTGGTTAGTGTCATCATCAGTCTACAACTATTGGTAAGAGGGAGAGATGGCTAGCTCTAGATGTAGGAACTTGTCCTACGAAGGGAGTCTCCACCCACCTCACCACCACTATCTCTACCTCTATCAGATCTTCTCAGAGGAGATGGCCAATGAGAGAAAGGAGAGAACATCTTATAACTTATATACCTCTAACTATGAGAGTGGTTAATCCTCCTCTGGTTCTTACAAAACCTAAGAGGAGAGCAGCAAGGTGGGGGATTAAGTGGCTCATGATTGATTGCACAAGGAGCATTCCCCCAATGGTCTAGGAGAAACTATAGATGATGAATCTCAAGTTGGACCTCATTCACTTGACTATGAATCTAGAGGGTAACATTAGTAATCACAAAAACTTCTTTAGTCACAAAAAAACTTTCTTCCATAATCTCATTATTAAAATATGTTTGATTTCTAGATTTCAAAATCTGAAATAAAATACCAATACAAAAAATCTACCATAAACTATTTTATCTTGTAGATAAAAGGGTGGATTCCCTTAGTAGAGCCATTTTATAGGTGAACATCTCAGGCTTGAAGGATTTGAAAAGTGTGTAAATCCATCTCTATGTTGAATGAGTGTGTGGGCAAAACTAGAAGAGGTGCTTGATAGTTTTTGGGTGTTAATAGGCCAGGAAAGTAGGATTAAGCACTCCCATGTACTTGAGTTGATTCCCCATGGGTGAACCTTGGTAGATAATATGTCAAAGGAAGTGAGCCTTTTTGGGTGCAATATAACCCACCCAAATGTGATCAAACCTCATATCCCAAACCTGATGAAGGGATTAGAGAAACCAATTATGATTAAGGGGCTCTATGTCAATGTGCTAAGGGGATAATAAGTTGTAGCCTAGTTAAGGAGAATAATGGTGGAATGGTGTGGATGTAGGCTAAGACTATTCCTTCCACCATGGCTTGAGAGAGGAAAGTTTCATCTTGTGTAAGTACTCATCAGGTTGGATCTCTGTATTTCAGCAATGGATTATGTGTCTTCCTTATTAAGCTAGAATTTAACCTTTAACATAGACCAAGGAATCTAATCCCTATAAACCTTACAAAACAAATCACTAATTTTGAAAATACCTTTGTTAAATAAACTTAATCTCTTAATCCATGGTACCATGGCAAAGAAGACACTGTGAAAGGTCAATTGAGAAGACCACCATAATGACTGGGAGTTAAGAGAAAGACTACTTAGAAACCCCTCCCCCACCCAAATAAGGTGAGGTTTGAGATTTTCCCAATATTTTTAGATACTCTACATGATAAACTTCCCCCCTATTTTGATAGACACTGGTGAAATAAGCACATTGTGAAATCATGTGTTGTTTCAATAAATTTCTTACATATTATCAGAAAGAGGAAAGAAGAAACTAAGTGCAGGTATGGTTGAAAAACCTGATTAATAGTGCGTGCATTAAAATTAGAATATTGTGAAGAGTTCCTCTTTGGCTTGGGAGGATGACCTATAAATAATAAATCGCTAAATTAAACTTTTTTGTTAGATAAATAGTTGGGTGGATTACCTAGCGATAGCTAGATCCTGGAAGCAAGAGCTTCCTTAGGGGCTATCAATCCACACATTTTAAACAATTAAGTTTATAAGTAGAAAATAAAGATACTTGAAACAATGAATCAAAAGGTAATGAAATTGAATACAAGAAAACTTGATTATAAAATAAACTATAAATGATTAAATTAGTGATAAACTAATTAACACTAGTGTTAAAGGGTTGGCACTATGCTTCAAAAAATTAGATAGGGGTCTGTGAACAGGTAGGGACATAGAAAATCAGGTTTGGTTGGGTGTAGGTGGGTGAAAACAACATGTTGATTTTGGTGCCATAGTGACCATCAGTGGTTAGGATGACCATTGGTAGTCAGGGTGTCCATTGGCAGTCAGGGTGACCATCGACGATTAGGCAGACTATCAACAGTCGAGTCAATCATTGACAGTTATTGTGTCTAGATCTAGGTTGATAAATTGATAATTGATGAGATCTAAAATATGGATTCTGAGAGGTGGGTAAGGTCTAGGTTGACTATGAAATGGAAATAAAGTAAATGAATATTTAGAATCAAGTATTTATCTTACCAAAAGTTGATTGGGTGGATGGTTGAGGTAGTTGATCTATTGGTGGAATATAGCTTGATTTTGATAGTGTAATGGTACCTGAAGGCTTAGTGGAGAGGTAGCAGTAATTTATCTCTCTGATATGATAGTTGGATTGTTAGATTAATAATGGTAATTGATCTATAAGAAATAAATTATTGGATACACAAGCTCTTGATGATAATTGTAGATGATTTTCACCTCCCAACTCCTATCTTCTTATAAGCACAAGCAAGAGGTAGAAGTGAAGGTTCAACTGGGATACCTAATTATAAACTATCCATACAAAGGATCAAAATAGGATTTAGACAAGATATAATTATAAAATCAAAGCAGGTGCTTTGTATGTTTTTGGTTAGGGAGGTGGACCCTGACCGTCAACATTTAGGGTGACCATTGATGGTTACCCTAACCATTGGTGGTCGAGTGCCAAGGGTTAAAAGGGCCAAAAGGGTAAGGCTAAGTTAGTTGAATAAAATTGACTATAGGCTAGGTTGATTAGGTTCAAAAGGTGAGATTGGTCTTGAGAAGGTCCCAAAGTGGTAGAGGGCTACTTTGACATTTGAAATTATGATGTGCATATTTTTGATGTCTACATTTTGCCCCTTTTTATTGTGTAGCTTAGAGTGCACAAGCTTCAGAACAAAAACCAATTTTTAGGTTGAAGGTATTTTGATTTTCCTGAGTATGGGAGGAGGTGTTCCCCCTCAAAACTCGAAGGTGAAGAGGAAAATCAAAATTGGGTGTGGGTTTGACAAGGTATGCAAGGGTGGTGACAAAGGTAGATGATAGGTTGGGCATGAGGGTGTAAATAGGTGTACAAAGTGTGAAAATAGGTGTGATAATAAAAATTTCATAAAGACAAATATTCCATAATTGAAAATAATAAAGTTTGGTGCTAAGGAACAAGTGATTAGTTTATCATGTGACTGCATTTAGGCATGACAGTTGGGTACACCTATTATTATCTTAGATAGGTCAATGTTTTTGATGGGTATCTGAGGTAGGAAGTGCTCCCATGGAAAACACAAATAGGTCAAGTGTCATGGGTATCTGAGGTAGGAAGTGCTCCCAAAAGATACAAGTAGTTTAGGCAAGTGTAAGGTGGCACAAATTTAAAAGATGGTCAACATGGCAATGTTGTCGATGTGGTCAAAAGACTAATCAAATTTGTCATAAAAAGTGAGCTAGTTGGGCCAAAATGGACCAATGGTGAAGTGACGAGGTGTTCATATTGGGCCAAAAAATTAGTTATATCCATGGGTGGTTTAGACTAAGGTGGTTTGGTAAGGGTTCAAGTAGGGAGTGGTCGATATGACTCCATATGCACTAGGAAAGTGGATGTTGCCTACATAGTTCTTTGCACATAATATCCAACAAAAACATTAGGCCAAATGTAGTTCTACCCACTAGTGACACACTACTAGGGAAGAGAAGGGTAACTAGCTTGGATTTAGGTGGGTTGGTTGGGTTAACGAGGTGGAGAAAGAAAGAGTTCAGGTAGGGGATGGTTGAGCTAACTCCATATGCACTAGGTAGGTGGATGTTACCTACTATTTCCATGGGAATAATACCCAATAAAAAATTCAAGCCAAATGTAGTTCTCCCCACTAGTGACATACTACTAGGAAAGATAAGGGTAACTAAGTTAGATTTAGATGGGTTAGTTGGGTTGGTGAGGTAGAGAAGGCAAGAGTTTAGGTAGGGGATGGCCAAGCTAACTCTCTATGCACTAGGCAAGTGGATGTTGCCTACATAATGTTTTGGGCATAATACCCAACCAAAACTTTAGACCAAGTGTAGTTCTCCATGGCAAGGTAGATGTGATCTAACAATGGGATAGTGGTGTTCAAATGGGGTACCCCAATTTGATGTACCACATGGATTGGTTTGGTTGTAGGTCTATGGGTGAAATTATGGGTATGATTATGGTTATTAATTATGATAGTAATGGTCATGCTAAAACATGGAGGGTAGGTTACTAAGCAACCTTAGATGGGAGAATAGAGAATATAATCAAGAGACAAATGTCATAATGAAAATATCAACTAGTCACGATAGGTTAAAAAGAGGGTATGATGCCCCTTTATTGACAAGGACAAAAACCAAACTAAATTTGGATTGACTTAATGAATAGAAGCCCTTAGAATGCTTCGCATGACTATTCGTTAGTTGGTTAGAAAGGTGTCTTGACCACATAATTTCAAGTAAGCTCAAAAATCCCTTGCAAATTAGGGGAGATGGGTGAAAAATGGAACCTTCTTTGTGATACGATCTTGCCTCCCTTGTAGGTACTGAAATGGTCAACATAAACAAGTTTATGCCAAACTATGTAGACTGATCGATGCAGGAAGTCTACTTCTAAAATCTAATTATAGTTTCCACTTTATTATGATGCTATTTGAGAGCTGATTGTAATTGTCAATATTAGTTTTCTTTTGGTTTTGATTATGATGATAGGTCTTTTGCTTTAATGTTGTATATGGGACGTTGATTGATGTAGGAAGCTTTCAAGAAATTGTTATGCTTTTGACAAGTGCTTTACTCAGCCATCCTTCAAGTGATTGGTCTAAGTTTATATGTTTTACTTGATGCCCTTGATAGTTATCCTTCAAGGGAGCTGTCTACCTTATTTTGGAAATTTCAAATAATTTTACAATAGATGTCCTTCAAGGGAGAAGTCTGTGAATGCTAGGAATGACCAATGATTGCTAGTGAAAGGAATGTTTTTATTCTACTTTGAGTTTACTTGACATATACGTGTTTAGGACAGCTTAGTGTTCACCTATATGAAGGTAAAACTATAAGCACAAGAAGGTTGGTTAGATGTAAAGAGGGTTAGGTGACAATGATCATGGGGATCCATCTTGAAAATGAATGGAAAGTACCATGAGAACCATGCCATGGGTAGAACCATGGTACCCATTATTCAAGATTAGGCTATGACTATGATGGATAATCACATGATTCATGTTTAATCAATTACCCCTAAAATAGGGAGATGGATGTAGGTGGATTAACAAGGGATGATCTTAAGTTAAACAAAAGGTGGATTTGATCCTTCCTAACAAAAGAACAAATGTAGATGTGAAACATTAAAGGGCTTAGGTTCTACGTGGCCTTCAAGTGAAGACAACCGATAAGCTCCTAATCCATACTTGTGTGTTATGATATAAGGTCCAATATAATTGAAAACAAACTTTCCTCACTTGATTCTCTCCATGCTAGTGACTTGTTGATTTTAATTTAGGATGAGGTCTTCGATATTGAATTCTCATACTTTAAGGTGTTTGTTATAATCACACTTGATGTGCTCTTGGTAAACATGAAGATGGGTGAGTGATGTTAGGTGATACTCATTGAGAAGATCAAGTTGGGCTAGATGGTGCTAATGATAAGATCTTATAAAGATATGCAAAGGGATGGGATTTTTACTTTGAGAGGCAAGATAACCTCTACTCCAAATATAAGAGAAAATAGGGTAGCACCCATAAGGGTCCTAATGTTATTATGATATGCCCATAAGGTGAAGGGGATGTGAAAATGCCAATCCCAACCTGATTCATTAACAATTTTAGTTAGCATGTTATTACGAGTTTTGTTAGAGGCCTTTATTTTCCCATTATCTTGAGGGTGATAGGGTGAAGAGAAGATTAAATTAATGTCAAATGCATCACATAGGCCCTGGACTTGATTGCTTTTAAAGGACTTACCATTATCATTAATAATCTTATGGGGGACACCAAAGTGGTAGATGATATGATGGTTGATAAAGTCAATAAAATTTCCCACTTTGCTTGAGACTAGAGGAATAGCCTCTACCCATTTGGTAAAATACTCGATCACAGTGATAAAGAGAGAGGGATCTAGGTCATTGGGGTAGATGGAGGGTATTTCTAAATCCTTAAAGGTAACAAGGTTGGAAATTTGAAGAGCACTGATAAATGTAGCTAGAGGTTAAGGGTCTTAAAGATAGACCTTGATGGATTGTAAATCCATTATTAATGCTGGGTGATGATGGGAAGAGGTAGAAATTAACTCGTACAAGTTCATTTTCATAAGAGTTTGATGAAATTGATTGATTATAATCTCCTGATAAACTTAGAGGGATTAGATTGGGAGGCACCTAGAATAGACACCTTAGGTTTGGTTGAAGAGGGAGATGGTCAGGTGTGAGTTGGTTGGGTGGCTGAAGACAAATATGTCCAAGGAATGGACACCTTAGGCTTCCTCTTATCTTTCTACTATGATCTCATAACCAAGTTGATGGTATGAATAATGGGAGAGGTTTTGGATTGGTTAGACTCATCTCCACTCTGAGGTGAGAGTGGAGGAGTGGGTAAGTGTTGATTAGGTGTGGTCATGAGGCTCATAGGAGGTTCATCTACTAATAAGTTGTCCTCATCATAGAGCTAGTGGATAATGGTTTGGAGAGCTTTGTAGTTCTTCATGTCATGACTTGGTATCCTATGATAAGATAAAACTTAGTGATCATTATACCAAGGGGGTTTTAAATATAGGGGGTCAAAGGGCTGGATGGGTGGTAAGGCTAAACAAGAATTTTCCAATAACCTATGGAAGATGGTCGAATATGATTCAGCCAAAGGTGGTAATAGTTTAGTGGTATTTGTTTAGATGGTTAGGGTAGAAGGTCATTTTGGGATAGGTTTGGTAGTATGTGTTTTAGGTAGGGTGGTACACTTGGTTGATGGCCTTGATTTAGGTGAGGAAGTTGATGATCTAGAGGTGGAAGGTCACAAGGTAGGTAGCTTAAGTATTGTTGGTGGGGTGAAAAGAGGTACATTGAAGAGAAATTGTGAAGGTTTAATTTAAAAAGGTGGTGAGTTTTTGGTAGAGGTGATTGCCTTCCTGCTTAAGGTAAAGGTATGAGGCCCCAAAATAGAGGGCAAGGTTGAGGGAGGCAAAATTCAGTCCTTTTAACCTTTGTGTGGCTTTGCCTCTTTAATTATTATAGTCTGGTATTTTGTTAGTGGATTTAAAGGGGTTAGGTCTACTTTGATAGATAGGTGAGTAAAGCACAGTGTGGGGAGGATACCAAGATCCTTGGAAGACCTAATTAGGATCATATGATGGGTCTTGGTTATTTGGGTCTTGGTTGGCTTGAGTGGTTAGGAGTTGGTGGGTTTAGTGGATTTTTTAGCTGGTTGGCTGGAGGGCTTGGTTGTTTGGGTAAATATGGTAAGGGTTTGGTTAGATTGAGAAAGGTTTGGAGGATTTGGTTGGGTAAGGTTAGGGAGACCTAATTATTTCTATAAGGTGGCTTGATCCATGTCAAGGTTGGAGATAAATTCTAATATTTGTATTATTCTAGAGAAGGGTTTTTAGGTTGTTTTAATTCCCTAAATGGTATACCTGAAAGATAGGCCCCTAGGTGGGAACACAGGGATGGTAACTTCATCCTCTTCCTCAATAAAATGATGTAAGGTGTAAATAGATGGTTCCTCTATGGGAGAAGTAGACACATGGCTTTGCTCCTCAAGAATGATTTCTATGGGAGGGGTGAATTGCTTGGTAGTTGGTAAGGAAGGTAAGATGGGTATTTGGTTTGGTATGTTGGTCAAGGGAGAGGTTTTTGGCTTCACTACCTCAATAAGTGGAGGGAGAGAAAGAGGTGACCCCTCAGCTTGGGTTCCCATGAGAGCTGATGGTAACCCTGTTACCTTAATAAGCAGAGACAATGAGGGATAGGTAGGTTGGTCAATAGGTTCTTTAGCAGTGAGTGTGTCAATTATCATGTTAACAATGTGAGCATCATGGGAGTGCTCAGTTGTTTTGCTCTCATTTTTCATGGGGGCATGGTTTAGAAAAGGCTGCCTAAATATATCAAGGGCTTATTTTGGTGGTGCGTTGGGGTTATCCAATGCGAGCTCCCCCTTGTCAATGAGGGATTGGATAATGTTCTTGAAAGTATTACACCTATTAAAATAATGTCTTACCACTCGATGGAAGGCACATATGTCATTCTCATTATACCAACTAGGTGAGGGATGAGAGGAATAAAATTGTTGGGGTGGTTTTATAGGAAGAATTTGAATGAGGTTTGCTTTCAATAACTTCTCTAAGATTGATGTGTAAGATTATCCAACTGGATTGAAATACTTTTAGTTATTCTGGGTTTGGTTCCTTGGGTTTTGCTTTGAGGAACTAGAGGGATTATATTGGTTGATAGAAGGTGTAGGAGCGGACTTAAGGACAATTACATTCATGATTCCCCTATTCTTGGTGTTGGTATTGGGTTAGTTGCTTGGCTTAGAAGAAGGAGCCTCATTGGTTTTATAGGTTGAGCTCTTGTTCTTAATAATAAGTTTTCTTTCATCAATGGCTCAGTTCTCCAAATTACGTGTCATGGTAAAGGATTCATCGAAGGTTTGGAAGCATTGGACATGTAGGGTAGAGGAGATATGCTTGGCACATGCCTGAGCAAAGAGCTCTATGAGTTTAGGTTGAGGTAGGAAGAAGGACAGCTGGTTGATAAGGCTCTTATAATGAGCTACAAAATCAACAACAGATTCATCCTTAAACTATCAAATAGAGTAGAGGTCGATGATAAAAACCTTCATGGAGATACCGATATAAAAGTGGTCTAAGAATGTTTGGGCTAGTTGGGTAAAGGATAAGATAGAATGTTTGGGTAAAGCACTATACCAATCTAAGGTCAGACCAATGAGACACATGGGGAAAGTGCAAAGGAGAAGGGTATGATCATAGGTGATGAGATAGAAAGCATGCCTAAATGCCCTAAGATGTTGTTGGGGATCCTCCTTACTTTGAAATTTAGATAACTTGGGAATTTCCCATTAGGGAGGATATGGTTTTATAGGCATGGATGGCTAGATAGACTCATTACAAATTTGGTCATATGAAAAGATGTTGTGAGTACCTAAGATGGATGACTCTAAGGTGGTCATCTTATCTATAACCATCTTTAATAGGTCCATTTGGGGTTGTGAACCTGAGGGGTTATAGGATGCATATTGTTGAGGTGGTTGAGAGACATATGGATAGTGGGTAGAAGGTTGTGAGGCAGCCATGTGTGGGTAAGTAGACGTCAATGGTTGGGTGGAGGATATATAAGGGTAGGTAGAGGTAGGTGGTTGGGTAGTGGGTACATGCCCTTGTAGATTAGGTATGTATCCAAAGGTTGGTCCAAGGGGTGCCTATTTGGATGGGATTCATAGTTGAGTTAGTGACTGGTGGAAAGGTGGTGACCCTTATACTACTTGGTGGCAAGGTAGAGGGTATCGACACCACAAGGTTTTAAAATAGAGTGGTGGTTTATTGGTTAGAGGTAGTTATAGGAAGGTTGGTGATGTTATAGGTAGGCACTCCTATTGTAAAGGGGTGGTTAACAGGAGTAGAAGGTATAAAGGTCATGGTAGTTTGAATTAGATGGTTTTCAATGGTAGTTTCAAAGGGGTTGTTGGTTGATGAGTAAACTTGGGTATTCAATGGTTGGGTTGTGACTGTGGAAATGGAGGTGCTCCCCATGAGGTGGAGAGGCATGTTATAGGGTAGATCTATGAATGGGGATGAAATCAGGAGATGATAAGACATGGTATATAGATAATGTTGCAAAGCTATGGGATTGTTATCTAGGAAAGTGGTAAAATTTGCATCTCCTTGAGGGACCTCCTAAGGGAAATTATGACTTCTTGAAGGGTGAGGAGAGTTTTTTGGTTCAAAAATGTATTCCATAGATGAAGAGGTGGAAGAGGTAGGTTGGTTTGGTGATGGGTTTTGCTCTGTTGTTGGTGAGTGAGAACCATACGAGATAGGGGAGATAGAAAGCATAAACAACCTTACTACTCAAACAATGAGAAGATAATAAAATGATCAAAGAAACCAAATCACACTCTAAAAGATACGTTAAGCCCTAGATTTTAAATTAATCTCACTTTTGGCTTATACCTTAAGAAGATGTGTGACTGAAATTGGTTTATAGATCGGGTACTAAATAGGGAATCTATGGATGGTTTCAGGTTATGTTTAGGTGCTCAAAAGAGATCTATATTGAAATAAATATGTGGCTTGGTATTGGGGCTACCCCTCACTTCACACACTGCAGTGATAGGGGTGTCAAGTGATTAGACAAAATATATTGATATCTAGATATTATACTCAACTAGAGAGCTGAGTTGGTCATCCCCTTGGTAATGACCTCCAAGTAGGATCATTGGGAAAGGATAAGGTTACCTCTAGGTCATGAAATCCTAATTGGGCCTTGTCTTAAATTTTTTTGATGTTTAATTGATGAAAGTGGTTTGGTTTGGGTGTGTGAAACAAAGATTGAAGCTATGGTAGATTATTTTGCCTTTAATCTATGTGAACTAAACTTTTAAGAAATCAATGTATGCACTTAATTTTACACCTAAAAGAAACTTTTGATTTCATTAATGAGCAAATAATAGAGAGAGAATGCAAGAAAATAAGGATCTTAGCAATGACACAAGGGTCCCACTGGGTGTGATAGAATGTTTCAATGAATCTATTTCTTGTCATGGGAAAGAGGAAAGAAGAAACTAAGTACAAGTATGATTGAAAAACCTGATTGATCATGCACATGTTGAAATTAGAAGATTGTGAAGAGATCCTCTTTGGCTTGGGAGGATTACCGATAAATAAGAAAGCACTAAATCAAATTTGTTTGTTAGACAAATAGTTTGGTGGATTTCCTAGTGATAACTAGATCCTGAAAGCAAGAGCTTCCTTAGGGGTTGTCAATCCACACATTTTAAATAATTAAGTTTATAAACAGAAAAGAAAGATACTTGCATCAATGAATCAAAAGGTACTAAAACTAAATACAAGAAAGCTTGATTATAAAATAGACTAGAAATGATTAAATTAGTGATAAACTAATTAACACTAGTGCTAGAGGGTTCAGGGTATGCTTTAGAAAATCAAACAGGGTCCTATGAGCAGGCAAGGACAAAAAAATTAGGTTTGGTTAGGTATAGGTGGGTGAAAACAACTTGTTGGTTTTGGTGCCATAGTGACCATTGATATTTATGATGACTGTCGATGGTTAAGGTGATCATCGACAGTCAAGCAAACCATCAATAGTTGATTCAACCATCAATGGTTATTATGTTTGGATCTAGGTTGATAAATTGCTAATTGATGAGATTCAAAAGATGGATTTTGAGAGTTGGGTAAGGCTTGGGTTGATTTTAAAATGGAAATAAAGTAAATGAATAATGAGAATAGTGTACTTATCTTACCAGAAGTTGATTGGGTGGATGGTTGAGGTAGTTGATCTGTTGGTGAAATCTATCTTGATTTTAATAGAGTAACAGTACCTAAAGGCTTAATGGAGAGGTAAAAAAAATTGGCTCTCTGATATGATATCTAGATTGTTGATGGCGATTGACCTGAAATAAAGTAATCTCTTGATGACAATTATAGATGATTTTCACCTCCCAATTCCTCTCTTCTTATAGTCACAAACAAGAGGTAGAAGTGAAGGTTCAACTGGGCTACCTAATTATAAATTTTCTATAAAAAGGCTTGTAACAGGATTTAGACAAGCTATAATTAGAAAAATAAAGCGGGTGCTTTACATGATTTTGGTTAGGGAGGTAGACCTTGACCATCGATGGTTAGGGTGACCATCGATAATTACCCTAATCATCGGTGGTCAAGTGCCAAGGGTAAAAAGGGCCAAAAGGGTAAGGCTAAGTCAGTTGAATAAAACTGACTACAAGCTAGGTTGATTAGGTTTGGAAGGTGAGACTAGTCCCAAGATGGTCCCAAGGTGGTAGAGGGATACTTTGACATTCAGAATTGCAATGTGCATATTGTTGATGTCTACATATGCCCTGCTAATCTTTTATGTTAAGAGGGTAGCCTTGAGATATGAAGTACTACAGTAGAATTTTCTAGGATTCATTACCTTCCAGACATCAAATGATCCATTTGGCCCAAAGAGTAGTGCCCTAAAGCTTTATGTCAATAAGCCCAAACCCACCAACATCTTTAAGGTGACAACAAATGGCCTAGGAGACTCGATGAAATCCTTGATGGCCTTCAATGTTAGCCCATAGAAATTCCCTCAGTAGCTTTTCAAGCTTATCATAGGAGGCATTCGAAGGTGCCCAACAAGAAGAGTAGTAAACATGATTAATAGTGAGCACCTTTAAAAAATCTAGAAATTATTGGCCAAGTTTAATGGCTTAGTGATATAGAAAGAGAATTATTTCTCCACTCTTTAGACCACATAGGACTATAACTCTCTAGGGGAGGCTATGAAATCAAAAAGAATGCCTAACAATTTAAACATGACCCTTGGAAGGATCTATTGCCACATATATCCCTCCATCCAAAGAGGTTTGGCAGATAAGGATTGGCGGTAGCACTAGGTCTAATGCCACTGAATAAATAACTCAAAGGCAAGGAAAAATTTATCTAAACATTCCATGGAATTCTTAACAGAGCTTTCATCCTCCTGTAGGGTGAGAAAGGAGTCATTAGCAAAGTGCCCATTGATTAATTGGTGGTTGGACTAAGGTAAAGAGATCCCTTTAACCATCCCTTTGGAAGCATAATTGGCCAAAATATAGCTAAACCCTTCAGTATCCAACACATAAACTAAAGGGGCTAGGGGGCACCCTTGTCTAATAGACCTGTGAAACTCAAAAGGTTGATATTGTGAGTCATTGATAATTATGTGGGTCTGAGCATCCTGAAATAGCATATTGACATTATGAAGAAACTTGGGGCCAAACCCCAGTTCTTGTAACATGGAAATAATAAAATTCCATTCAATACAATCATAGGCTTTCTCAAAGTCTATCTTGATGAACAAAAACTTTTGGTTGGAGATTCTAGCCCATTTCATACCCTCCCAAATAGCAATAAAATTATATAAAATATAACAATGTTGAATGAACCCAATTTGCTCACTTCACATAATTAAGGGAAATAAGTGCTTAATTTTGAGAGTTAAATCTTTGCCAATGATTTTATAAGACACATTAAGCAAAGTAATGGGTCTCTAGTTGGTAATTACCTCAAGATCCCTAGCCTTGGGAATGAACTTGATGTTGCCCTAATTGATGAAGTAGCCTAAGGATTTGGTCAAGACCACTTCAGAATAAATGCTATGGAGATCAAGCAGGATCAGGTCCCACTAAGTTTACTAGAATTCATAGGGAAATCCATCAACACCTGGGGCTTTATTAGAGGCCATTTTCATAACAACTTCTTCAACTACAGTCTATCATAGGCAACTCCCTAAGCTTTTGAGAGCTTATAAGGGACTACATCAAGGCATTGGGTGAGGTCAACCTCATGAGCAGGTGACAAAGGTTGCACAACAAATATACTATGGTAGTGTTGGCCAAAGGCTTGGAGGATATTTCAAATCTAGGTAATCATATCCAAATCACTTCTGATGGCTTTGATTTTATCCATAGCTTGCCTTGACCAAAGGAGAGCAAAAAATTCTTTGGTCACTTTGTCACCTACCTTCAGCCAATCCATCCTTTCTCAGAGTTTTGATCCTTTATCCTTGTAATCCTATGTAACTTAGACCATCCACATGGCAGTCTAAGTTTGTATATGAGAGTTTAAAGATGTAGCTTCTAATTCTTGTAAGATCATAAGATACTCATGATTTTAGCATTTTAGATGTGTTACCTAAATATAGTTGCTTGTTTACGATAAATCTATAGGAAGGTTGTGGTGCAAGTTATAGCACTAGACCACCACTAAATCAAACCAATGTCCCCTATGGGTTTGAGGGCCAATTTTCAAATCCTGGTGATATTCTCCATGGTCCTCTCATCCTTGAGGTGGGTTGTGTTGAGGTAAAAATTAGAAATCTTGGGTTTCACCTGAGGATAAGTCCAATGCATGTGAATTTAAATGAGGTGGTGATTAGATAAAAAAGTGTCTAAAATGATAGTTATAAATAATCCATTCATGGGAGTGAAAAATAAAAGGTTTTGCTCAGATAGGAGGGCATGATTGAGGCATTTGAGGACCTAGTCTTCACCCTAACATAAATTAGACTAGGTGAACCATGGAAAGTTGGTGACACCCTGTCTATGATGGTTTGGGGTCAAAGACCCCAAGTTTATTGTGTAATTATAACTAAGCTTCCCATTCTCTGGCACCCCATCTCATGGGAAGTATTGATGCTTGGGTATGTACCCTTGAGTAGATGCTCAACTCTCCTCATCCAAGTGGAAAAATGGAATCATCTCTCTTACTATGTGTGGCAATTTGGTTGAGTTGAATCTCTAGATCAGGGGCTAGCTACCCTCTGATTCACATTTTAAGCTCTCTTTCTAACTTAACAATTGTATATGAAAAGAGTAAAAGAAAATAACTGAGAAACCAAATGGTGATGCACCAATATTTAACATCCTTCTAATTGATTAAAACCACTACTTAAGGACAAACAAAGTGTTTTTTACATAAAAATCACAACTCTTTATGCATTGTCACATCAGTGTTTCACATGTTAGATTATAGAAGGCATTTGACATTTAGGAGAGAAACATATGATTCTAAGAAAGAATGCAGTCATAAACCACTTAAAAAATGTATATGCACTTAGAAAATAATACTAACACATACATGTAACAACACTCTTTCCTATAAATTGGTATACCATCAAGAGTATAAGCTAGAAAAGACAATCTTTAACTAGACTAAAGCAATAATGATTCAATCATTACTCAATATTATAGCATATGAGAGGCAATCACACTTATATATCTCTTCAAGAGTTCTTCAAGCACAAATATGCCCAGAGTTTTACCATAACTAGTAGAGGCTCCCAAATGCACCTAAAGAATTCATATTTATAGCTCTCAGAGGTGGACCAATCAAAGGAAGTTCAAGAGTCACTTGGAAATTTGTCAACTTGAGAGAAATAGTTAGATTTGCATATGGGAGAGAGGTGGGTGAGTTATGCCATATTGAATGAATCAGTTATAACTAAACCAAATGCCTCAGTTATAATTGAATTAGCTATAGTTGAATAAGTTACAACTGAACCAAATGTCTCAGTTATAATTTCCACTTATTACCTCTTTCATCACCTTTATTTCCTTTCTTTCTTAGTTATAATGTCGAGCCTTTCTTTTAACTCCAATAGCTAGTTTTTGTAATCTAAAATTGAAGTTTTATGGGCTCTCATTACTTCAGCATTTTTTTTGGGATTTTGTTTCCCTCAAAAATTTTGTCTCGGCACTTTCCTCAAAAGAATTCATTCAGACCTTTTCTTGGCAATTCCTATGGAAAATTTTCTCAAACATTCTTTCACCCTTTTATTTCCTTTGTATTCCTTCGAGATATAATTCTTTCAGCCTTTTTTCTTGAAGAATTATTTTACTATTGTCTATTTCTTGTGAATAATTTATCTGAGACTTTTCCCTTTGGACTTTCCTTTCTACATTTTCCTCTAACAAATTTTATGTAGCTTATTTCCTTCTAACCATTCCTTTGGACAATTTATCTGAAGGAATTCATATCTGTTAGGTTGTGGAGCTAAAAGCTTCACTGATGTAAACATGGAAATGGAGGTTGCTGAAGTGTCACAGTAACCGATGTTGGTTAGGCCAATCGACATCGGTTAGAGGTGCATAGGAAGCTGCCGACATCAATCAGAGATTGGCCAATGTCGGTCATCTATGGACAGACAGTGCCCAACGACGGTCACCTGTGTGTGTGCACGAGTTTGCATGTATTTCTAGAATTAGAATTGGTCTATTCTAGGAAGGTTTGAGTGTTTGCATGTGAAGACTAATTCAAGTCTTGAGTCTGTATGTCTAATTATTGTTTGTATGGGATCTATTTAAGAGACCCATGGGCTGTATTGTAAACTTGAGGGATCATAGAAGAGATCCTCCAAGAGGTATAATCATAAGGACTTGCATAGGCAAGGACAAGGGTTCTTCCAAGGTGTGTATGATCTAGGTTAGCAGGTGTGTAAGACCAGGTTGATCTACAGGTGTGCCAGATCATGTTAGATCTACATGGTGTGTAAGATCCATTGATCTGCAAGGTGTGTGTGTGTGTGCAAGGTCAAAGGAGATCTATGGGGCAACAAGATCAAAGGAGATCTGCAACACAACAATGAGCAAGATCAAAGGAGATCTACATGTGTAAGTATTATCTCTGAATGATTTGCAGGTTGTGCAAGATCAGAAGAGATCTACTTGGAGTACGTTGAGTACTTGTGGACTGGAAGTAGGCAATAATGGTTGTGTTATTTGTCACTTACTGGTGGATTGGCAGTATTGTTATTGACTGGTGGAGGTGAAATACAACTCTATGTTTGAGTTGTTTGTTGTGACCGTAATTAAGAGAGGAAACTCTTGAAGGTGAATTACTATACACCAAGTGTGAGAAACCTGAGAGGTGTGGAAGAGTGTGGCATCTCTTCATTGTATTTCCTTCTGGATGAGTATTAATATATATTGTATTGTCTCTCATATTCTGTGTTATTTCTAATTTCTAGTTACTTATTACTTCTGGTATAATTCCATGTTTAGTTGCTTATACAAAGGTAATCATGTGTGCTCTTTAGTGAGCTGGGATCCTGGACAATTGGTATCAGAGCTTGGTTAGTGATACTACTGACAAGTGGTATCAGAGAGGGTTCATCTGAGCTTGGTTTAAAGCTTGGTTCACTAACATCTTAGTTTTAGAGAGTGTTAAGTGTTTTTTGATTACAGGTCACTCACAGGGGTTTCTGTTGGAGTGGGAGTATAGCAATGGCAGAAGAAAGTAAGCTAAGAATGAAATATAATAGCAAAAATAATCAATTACTAATTTATGGAAAGAAAGGGTAGGTAAAGAAAGATTGTTGGTTGATAGGAGATTAGCATGAAGGAAATGAAGATGCAAATGTTGCAGGTATTGTTGCATAAAATGCTCTTATATGTTTCTTAGATAAATTAGAATCTTGTGTTTTAGATTCTATTACCTCTTTCCATGCAATGCCAAATAGAGTATTTTTCCATGGAGATTTTAGAAAGATTTATTTAGGGGTTGGTGAGCCTTATCAAATTGTTAGCAAAGCTGAAGTGCGGTTGAAATTACAGACATGCAACATATGGGTGTTAAATGGTGTCATGCAGGTCCCAGTCCTGAAGAGGAGTCTAATTTTAGGAAAGTTGGGTGATGAGGGATGCACAGTAACTCTCACAGTGGATGCACTTGAATTAGCATGTGGTAATAAAGTAGGTACTCTTTATCTATCTACTTGTATTACTGATTCTCCTTCTGTTGCAAAGATGTGGCTTTATAAGCTTGGTCACATAAGTAAAAAGGAGATGCATGTTCTTAAGAGGAAGACTGATGTCTTTGACAAACTTAAGAACTGGAAAGCCTTGGTGTTCATGGAGGGGATGACAGACAGAGATCAGCTCAAGGGGCTAGACATTTTTTAGCAGGGCAAGGTTGATTTGGACAAAGTTTTGATCCAAAGTATGCTCACATGTGAAAGTCATCACTCACAAGAGAACACAATTACTAACGTCGGTCAGGTGAGAACTGATGTCGATCAGAAAGGTACCAATGTCAGTCATGTGCAGACTGAAGTTAGTGATGTCGAGCAGGTGGACACTGACGTCGATCGAGTGGACACTGGTGTCGGTCAAGGAATTGACGTCGGCAGTTAGGTCAGTCACAGGGAACTGACATAAGTTGGGTGTAGAATGGGAGGTGACCGATGATGGTCACTGACAAAAGAGAATTTGGGTGGATAGCAAGCTATCAATGAGTCTTAAACACCCATGTGGAGGTCCAAAAGGGTATATAAACCTCAATTTCATTATTCCCCTTCTTTATACTATTTATTGCTCACTAATGGTCATGGACTAGGAAGTTTTGAAGAGGCGATGTAGGTAGGATCCAGAAAATAGTGGGAGTGTGGCATGGATGAGGAATTTGATTCCTTGGAGAAGAACCAAATGGTAGTTTTGGTGGAGTTGCCAGTTGGGTTGAAAGCACTGAAAGATGAATGGATTTCCAAGTTAAAGAATAGAGTGAATGGATAGGTGAGATAGAAGGCCAAGTCATATGGTCTTGAGAAAGTTCTATGATAGTGGTACAAGTTTGACAGGTGTATGACAAAGCATGGCTTTAGTTAATGCCAATGTAACCATTGTGTTTACTTTACCAGGTTGGATAATGATTGCAGCATTATCCTATTACTGTATATGGTGGATATGCTTGATGCAGGGTCACACATGTAGGGATTTTCTGAGCTAAAGGTAAAGGTAGCTCAGAGGTGTGCCAAGAAGGATTTAGGAGGAGCAAAAATCCTTGGTATGAGTATGTCTAGAGACAGGGAAGATCACAGGTTGATTTTGTCTCTAGATGATTGTGTGAATAAGGTAGTGGTGAGGTTCAAGATGTAGGATGTAGAACCAATTAGCACACCTATGGATGGACAATTCACAGAATAGTGTCCCCAATCACATGATGAGGTTAAGTACAAGTGTACTGGACCTAAGTTTGCCCAAGCAGTTGGTGTTGTCAACAAGTTTTTAGCCAATCTAAGAAAGAAGCACTGGAGTGCAGTTCAGTGGATTCTCAGGTATCTGAGAGGGACCAGCAGCATGTTAACATGCTATGCAGGGTCAAGTTCTTTTCTACATGGGTTTGTAGATGAAGATACAATAGGTTACTTGGATGATAGGAGGAGTGCCACAGGGCATGTGTTCACTATTGGTGGATCGGCGATTAGCTGGCTTTCAAAGATGCAAAAGGTTTTTGCAGTCATGGTGACTAGCAAGGATGAGAACCCTACAGGTATGTTAAAATAGTCGAGAACAAAGAAGGAGTTGAATCTTCATTCAACTTCTATTGGTCTTCAAGACTGAACTTGAAGAGGGATACGAGCCAAAAAACAAAATTAGAGGATGTACTGTTACAGGTACAGATGCAGTTGTTTATCTCCAAGTGGGAGATTGTTAGGTTGTGGAGCTAAAAGCTTCACTGATGCAAACATGGAAATGGAGGTTGATAAAGTGTCATAGTAACTGACATCGGTTACACCAATTGACATCGATCAGAGGTGGATAGGAAGCAACTAACATCGGTTAGAGATCAGCCGACGTCGATCTTCTGTGGATAGACAGTGACCGACGTCGGTCACCTGTGTGTGTGCACGAGTTTGCATGCATTTCCAGAATTAGACTTGGTCTATTCTAGGAAGGTCTGAGTGTTTGCATGTGAAGACCAATTTAAGTCTTGAGTCTGTATGTCTAATTATTGTTTGTATGGGATCTATTTAAGAGACCCATGAGTTGTATTGTAAACTTGAGGGATCACAGAAGAGATCCTCCAAGAGGTAGAATCATAAGGACTTGCATAGGCAAGGACAAGGGTTCTTCCAAGGTGTGTATGATCTAGGTTAGGAGGTGTGCAAGACCAGGTTGATCTGTAGGTGTGCAAGATCATGTTAGATCTACATGGTGTGTAAAATCCATTGATCTGTAAGGTGTGTGTGTGTGTGCAAGGTCAAAGGAGATCTGTGGGGCAGCAAGATCAAAGGAGATCTACATGTATAAGTATTGTCTTAGATGATTTGCAGGTTGTGCAAGATCAGAAGATATCTACTTGGAGTACGTTGAGTACTTGTGGACTGGAAGTAGGCAACAATGGTTGTGTTGTTTGTCACTTACTGGTGGACTGGCAGTATTGTTACTGATTGGTGGAGGTGAATAACAACTCTGTGTTTGAGTTGTTTGTTGTGACCGTAATTGAGAGAGGAAACTCTTAAAGGTGAATTACTGTACACCAAGTGTGGGAAACCTGAGAGGTGTGGAAGAGTGTGGCATATCTTCATTGTATTTTCTTCTGGATGAGTATTAATACATATTGTATTGTCTCTCATATTCTGTGTTATTTCTGATTTTAGTTACTTATTACTTCTGGTATAATTCTGTAATTAGTTGCTTATACAAAAGTAATCACGTGTGCTCTTTAGTGAGCTGGGATCTTGGACAATTGGTATCAGAGCTTGGTTAGTGATACTACTGACAAGTGGTATCAGAGAGGGTTCATCTGAGCTTGGTTTAAAGCTTGGTTCACTAACATCTTGGTTTCAGAGAGTGTTAAGTGTTTTTTTATTACAGGTCACTCACAGGGGTTTATGTTGGAGTGGGAGTATAAAAATGGTAGAAGAAAGTAAGCTAAGAATGAAAGATAATAACAAGAATAATCAATTACTAATTTATGGAAAGAAAGGGCAGGTAAAGAAAGATTGTTGGTTGGTAGGAGATCAACATGAAGGAAATGAAGATGTAGATGTTGCAGGTATTGTTGCACAGGATGCTCTTGTATGTTCCTTAGATAAATTATAATTTTGTGTTTTAGATTATGTTGCCTCTTTCCATGCAATGCCAAATAGAGTATTTTTCCATGGAGATTTTGGAAAGATTTATTTAGGGGTTGGTGAGCCTTGTCAAATTGTTGGCAAAGCTAAAGTGCGGTTGAAATTGCATACATGCAACATATGGGTGTTGAATGGTGTCATGCAGGTCCCAGTCCTGAAGAGGAGTCTAATTTTAGGAAAGTTGGGTGATGAGGGATGTACAGTAACTCTCATAGCAGATGCACTTGAATTAGCATGTGGTAAGAAAGTAGGTACTCTTTATCTATCTACTTATATTATTGATTCTCCTTCTATTGCAAAGATGTGGCTTTATAGGCTTGGTCACATGAGTAAGAAGGAGATGCATGTTCTTAAGAGGAAGACTGATGTCTTTGACAAACTTAAGAACTGGAAAGCCTTGGTGTTCATGGAGGGGATGATGGACAGAGATCAGCTCAAGGGGCTGGACATTTTTTAGCAGGGCAAGGTTGATTTGGACAAGGTTTTGATCCAAAGTATGCTCACGGGTGAAAGTCATCATTCACAGGATAACATAGTTACTGACGTTGGTTAGGTGAGAACTAACATCGATCAGACAGGTACCGATGTCGATCATGTGCGAACTGAAGTCAGTGATGTCAAGCAAGTGGACACCGATGTCGGTCAATTGGACACTGGTGTCAGTCAGGGAATCGATGTCAGGAGTCAGGTTAGTCACAGGGAACTGACATCGATTAGGTGCAGACTAGGAGGTGACCAATGACGGTCACTGATAGAATGGAATTTAGGTGGACAACAAGCTGTCAATGAGTCTCAAACACCCATGTGGAGGTTTGAAAGGGTATGTAAACCTCAATTTTGTTATTCCCCTTTTTTATACTATTTGTTGCTCACTGATGGTCATGGACTAGGAAGTTTTGAAGAGGTGATGTAGGTAGGATCTAGGAAATAGTGGGAGCATGGCATAGATGAGGAATTTAATTCTTTGGAGAAGAACCAAATGGTAGTTTTGGTAGAGTTGCCAGTCGGGTTGAAAGCACTGAAAGACGAATGGATTCCCAAGATAAATAATAGAGTGAATGGACAGGTGAGATAGAAGGCCAGGTCATATGGTCTTGAGGAAGCTCCAAGATAGTGGTACAAGTTTCACAGCTGTATGACAAAGTATGGCTTTAGTCAATGTCAATGTAACTATTGTGTTTACTTTACCAGGTTGGATAATGATTTGCATCATTATTCTGTTACTGTATGTGGTGGATATGCTTGATGCAGGGTCACACATGCAAGGATTTTCTAAGCTAAAGGTAAAGGTAGCTCAGAGGTGTGCCAAGAAGGATTTAGGAGGAGCAAAAATCCTTGGCATGAGTATGTCTAGAGACAGGGAAGATCACAGGTTGATTTTGTCTCCAGATGATTATGTGAATAATGTAGTGGCGAGATTCAAGATACAGGATGCAGAACCAGTTAGCACACCTATGGATGGATAGTTCACAAAATAGTGTTCCCAATCACATGATGAGGTTAAGTACAAGTGTACTAGACCTGAGTTTGCCCAAGCATTGGGTATTATCAACAAGTTTTTAGCCAATCTGGGAAAGAAGCACTGGAGTGCAGTTTAGTGGATTCTCAGGTATCTGAGACAGACCAGTAGCAGGTTAACATGTTATGTAGGGTCAAGTTATTTTCTACATGGGTTTGTAGATGTGGATACGGTAGGTTACTTGGATGATAGGAGGAGTGCCATAGGACATGTGTTCACTGTTGGTGGATCGACGGTTAGCTAGCTTTCAGAGATGCAGAAGGTTGTTGCAGTCACGGTGACTAGCAAGGATGAGAACCCTACAAGTATGTTAACACAGCTGGGAATAAAGGAGGAGTTGAATCATCATTCAACTTCTATTGGTCTTCAAGATTGAACTTGAAGAGGGATACAAGCCAAGAAACAAAATTAGAGGATGTACTATTACAGGTATAGATGCAGTTGTTTATCTCCAAGTGGGAGATTGTTAGGTTGTGGAGCCAAAAGCTTCACTGATGCAAACATGGAAATGGAGGTTGCTAAAGTGTCACAGTAACCGATGTTAGTTAGGCCAACTGACATCAGTCAGAGGTGGATAGGAAGCTGCTAACATCAGTCAAAGATCAGCTGACGTTAGTCATCTGTGGACAGATAGTGACTGACATCGGTCACCTATGCGCGTGCATGAGTTTGCATGCGTTTCCAAAATTAGACTTGGTCTATTCTAGGAAGGTCTAAGTGTTTGCATGTGAAGACTAATTTAAGTCTTGAGTCTATATGTTTAATTATTATTTGTATGGGATCTATTTAAGAGACCCATGGGCTATATTGTAAACTTGAGGGATCACAGAAGAGATCCTCCTAGAGGTAGAATCATAAGGACTTGCATAGGCAAGGACAAGGGTTCTTCCAAAGTGTGTATGATCTAGGTTAGCAGGTGTGCAAGACCAGGTTGATTTGTAGGTGTGCAAGATCATGTTAGATCTACATGGTGTGTAAGATCCATTTATTTGCAAGGTGTGTGTGTGTGTGCAAGGTCAAAGGAGATCTACAGGGCAGCAAGATCAAAGGAGATCTACAACACAACAAGGAGCAAGATCAAAGGAGATCTACATGTGTAAGTATTATCTCAGATGATTTGTAGGTTATGCAAGATCAAAAGAGATCTACTTGGAGTACGTTGAGTACTTATGGACTGGAAGTAGGCAACAATGGTTGTGTTGTTTGTCACTTACTGGAGGACTGGTAGTATTGTTACTAACTGGTGGAGGTGAACAACAACTCTGTGTTTGAATTGTTTGTTGTGACTGTAATTGAGAGAGGAAACTCTTGAAGGTGAATTACTGTACACCAGGTGTGGAAAACCTGAGAGGTGTGGAAGAGTGTGGCATCTCTTCATTATATTTCTTTCTGGATGAGTATTAATACATATTGTATTATCTCTCATATTCTGTGTTATTTTTGATTTCTAGTTACTTATTACTTTTGGTATAATTCCGTGTTTAGTTACTTATACAAAGGTTATCATGTGTGCTCTTTAGTGAGATGGGATCCTGGATAATTGGTATCAGAGCTTGGTTAGTGATACTACTGACAAGTGGTATCAGAGAGGGTTCATCTGAGCTTGGTTTAAAGCTTGGTTCACTAACATCTTGGTTTCAGAGAGTGTTAAGTGTTTTTTTATTACAGGTCACTCACAGGTGTTTTTTTTGGAGTGGGAGTATAGCAAAGGTAGAAGAAAGTAAGCTAAGAATGAAAGATAATAGCAAGAATAATCAATTACTGATTTATGGAAAGAAAGGGCAGCTAAAAAAAGATTGTTGGTTGGTAGGAGATTAGCATGAAGGAAATGAAGATGTAGATGTTACAGGTATTGTTACACATGATGCTCTTGTATGTTCCTTGGATAAAGTAGAATCTTGTGTTTTAGATTTTCTTGCCTCTTTCCATGCAATGCCAAATAGAGTATTTTTCCATAGATATTTTGGAAAGATTTATTTAGGGGTTGGTGAGCCTTGTCAAATTGTTGGCAAAAGTGAAGTGCGGATAAAATTGTAGACATGCAACATATGGGTGTTGAATGGTGTCATGCAGGTCCCAGTCCTGAAGAGGAGTCTAATTTTAGGAAAGTTGGGTGATGAGGGATGCATAGTAACTCTCACAGTGGATGCACTTGAATTATCATGTGGTAAGAAAGTAGGTACTCTTTATCTATCTACTTGTATTACTGATTCTCCTTCTATTGCAAAGATGTGGCTTTGTAGGCTTGGTCACATGATTAAGAAGGAGATGTATGTTCTTAAGAGGAAGACTGATGTCTTTGAAAAACTTAAGAATTGGAAAGCCTAGTTGTTCATGGAGGGGATGACGGATAGAGATCAGCTCAAGGGGCTAGACATTTCTGAGCAGGGCAAGGTTGATTTGGACAAGGTTTTGATCCAAAGTATGCTCACGGGTGAAAGTCATCACTCATAGGATAACACAGTTATCGACATTAGTCAAGTGAGAATTGGCATCGAACAGACAGGTACCGACGTCGGTCATGTGTAGATCGAAGTCGGTGATGTCAGGAAGTGGACACCAACATCGGTCAGGTGGACACCAGTGTCAGTCAGGGAACTGACATCGATAGTCAGGTCAGTCATAGGGAACTGACATCAGTTGGGTGCAGACTGGGAGGTGACGGACGATGATCACTAACAAAATGGAATTTGGGTGGACAACAAGCTGTCAATGAGTCTCAAACACCCATGTGGAGGTCCAAAAGGGTATGTAAACCTCAATTTCATTATTCCCCTTCTTTATACTACTTTTTTCTCACTGATGGTCATGGACCAAGAAGTTTTGAAGAGGTGATGCAGGTAGGATCTAGGAAACAGTGGGAGCATGGCATGGATGAGGAATTTGATTCCTTGTAGAAGAACCAAATGGTAGTTTTGGTGGAGTTGCTAGCCGGGTTGAAAGCACTGAAAGATGAATGGATTCCCAGGTTAAAAAATAGAGTGAATGGACAGGTGAGATAGAAGGCCAGGTCATATGGTCTTGAGGAAGCTCTAGGACAGTGGTACAGGTTTGATAGGTGTATGACAAAGCATGGCTTTAGTCAATGTCAATGTAACCATTGTGTTTACTTTACCAGGTTGGATAATGATTGCAACATTATCTTATTACTGTATGTGGTGGATATGCTTGATGCAGGGTCACACATGCAGGGATTTTCTAAGCTAAATATAAAGGTGGCTCAGAGGTGTGCCAGGAAGGATTTAGGAGGAGCAAAAATCCTTGGCATGAGTATGTCTAGAGATAGGGAAGATCACAAGTTGATTTTGTCTCTAGATGATTATGTGGATAAGGTAGTGGTGAAGTTCAAGATGCAGGATGCAGAACCAGTTAGCACACCTATGGATGGACAGTTCATAGAACAGTGTCCCTAATCACATGATGAGGTTAAGTACAAGTGTACTGGACCTGAGTTTGCCCAAGCAGTGGGTGTTGTCAACAAGTTTGTAGCCAATTTGGGAAAGAAGCACTGAAGTGTAGTTCAATGGATTCTCAAGTATCTGAGAGGGACCAGCAGCAGGTTAACATGTTATGTAGGGTCAAGTTCTTTTCTACATGGGTTTGTAGATGCAGATACGGCAGGTTACTTGGATGATAGGAAGAGTGCCACAGGACATGTGTTCACTATTGGTGGATTGGCGGTTAGCTAGCTTTCAGAGATGCAAAAGGTTGTTGCAGTCATGGTGACTAGCAAGGATGAGAACCCTACAGGTATGTTAACACAGCTGGGAGCAAAGGAGGAGTTGAATATTCATTCAACTTCTGTTGGTCTTCAAGACTAAACTTGAAGAGGGATACAAGCTAGGAAACAAAATTAGAGGATGTACTGTTACAGGTACAAATGCAGCTGTTTATCTCCAAGTGGGAGATTGTTAGGTTGTGGAGCTAAAAGCTTCACTGATGTAAACATGGAAATGGAGCTTGTTAAAGTGTCACAGTAACCGACATCAGTTAGGCCAATTGATGTCAGTTAGAGGTGGACAAGAAGCTACTGACATCGGTCAGAGATCGGCCGACGTCGGTCGTCTGTGGACAGACAATGACCGACATCGGTCACCTCTGTGCATGCACGAGTTTGGTTGCATTTCCAGAATTAGACTTGGTCTATTCTAGGAAGGTCCAAGTGTTTGCATGTGAAGACTAATATAAGTCTTGAGTCTGTATGTCTAATTATTGTTTGTATGGGATCTATTTAAGAGACCCATGGGCTGTATTGTAAACTTAAGAGATCACAGAAGAGATCCTCCAAGAGGTATAATCATAAGGACTTGCATAGGCAAAGACAAGGGTTCTTCTAAGGTGTGTATGATCTAGGTTAGTAGGTGTGCAAGACCAGGTTGATCTGTAGGTGTGCAAGATCATGTTAGATCTACATGGTGTGTAAGATCCATTGATTTTCAAGGTGTGGGTGTGTGCAAGGTCAAAGGAGATTTGTGGGGTATTAAGATCAAAGGAGATCTACAACACAACAAGGAGCAAGATCAAAGGAGATATACATGTGTAAGTATTGTCTCTGAATGATTTTCAGGTTGTGCAAGATCAAAAGAGATCTACTTGGAGTACATTGAGTACTTGTGGATTGAAATTAGGCAATAATGGTTGTGTTGTTTATCACTTACTGGTGGACTGGGAGTATTATTACTGACTGGTGGAGGTGAACAACAACTCTGTGTTTGAGTTGTTTGTTGTGACCGTAATTGAGAGAGGAAACTCTTGAAGGTGAATTAATGTACACTAGGTGTGGGAAACCTGAGAGATGTGGAAGAGTGTGGCATCTCTTCATTGTATTTCCTTTTGGATGAGTATTAATACATATTGTATTGTCTCTCATATTCTGTGTTATTTTTGATTTCTAGTTACTTATTACTTTTGGTATAATTCCATGTTTAGTTGCTTATACAAAGGTAATCATGCGTGCTCTTTAGTAAGCTGGGATTCTGGACAATATCTTCAGTCTATTTCTTTCAAGATTTTCCCTCGAAGGAAATAATTTGGAAATATGTGAAGTGCCTTTGCCCTCTTTTGAAATGTCCTATTGGATTTTTTGTAAATGCCCTTCAAGCTTTTGAAAATTGTCCCTCATATTATTGGAATGTGCCCTTCAAAATTTTGATAAGTCTCCCTTCACAAAAATTGGAATGGTCCTCTCAACTTTGAAAAGGACCCTCCAAAAAAATGAAAAGTGCCCTTACTTTTGAAGATGCCCTTTCAGAACTTTTGAAAAGTCTTTTTGGAAAGGAAGATACCCTTCAACTTATTTGTTTCATTCACTTTGTCGAGAAAGGTCCTTCAAAATCTTTGGAATGAACTTTTCCAAAGGGAAGGAGTCCTTTGGAATTATGAAAATACCCTTGTTTTCCTCAAGAAGTGCCCTTTTCTAAAGAAAATCATCCCTTTGAGTTTTTGGAAAGTGACCTTTCGAAACTTCTAAAGTAAACCCTCCAGAAATGAAAGAACCCTTCAGTAACCTTGAAGTGGACTTTTTAGAAAGGAAAATACCCTTTGAAACTATTGAAATGAACCTTTCAAAATTATTACAAAGAACCTTTCAAAATTTATGAAGTGGACCATTTTGCCTAGAAGTGCCTTTCGGATTTTTTGCAAAGGACTTTCAAAACTTTTGAAATGACCTTTTCCAAAGGGAAAGAGTCCCTCAGACTTTGTGAAATGAACCTTCCTGAAAGGAACATACCGTTTGAGAAACTTGAAATGGACCCTTCAGCTTTCTTGAAATGGTCTTTCAAACTTTTGTAATGGTCCACCTTTTTGAAATGAACCCTTCAGCACTTTTGAAATGAACCCTTCGGAACTTTTTCAATGGTCCACCTTCTCGTAGACCTTTGAAAATTACCCTTCAAAAAAATTTCTAGTGTCCCTTAGCTTCAAAAATTCCTTCAAAAAATTTGAAACACACCCTTCGAAAAAGTTGTCACATACCCTTCAGAAAAGTTGTAAAGTACCTTTGGAAAAATAACATAGACAATTTGTCTAAATTAATTCATTACTTGGCTAAATGAAAGTTTGAAATAAATACACTCAAGGAAAAATCTTCAGACAAAAAGTCTGAAAGATTTCGATAAAGGCTTAAAACAAAAACCCAAAAGAATTCGGTAAAGGCTTAACAAAGACCAAGAATGAACTTTCTGAAAGGAATGGACTTGTACATTTGTTGTGGGCTTTGTCAAAGAACACTTCATCTTTTGAAGAAAAGCTAAGTACTGGACCTGGCCAAAGATACTGATTTAGATGATTTTTTCAAATAGGGGTGCCCAATTTTAGCCTAAAGGGCCAAAATTTTATCAACAAATTGGTGACTCACAAGGGTAGTATGCCTACTATACTAACCAGACCAGTAGCCTTATCCAACTCAGGGCTAATAGAGTTAATGGATTCTTGAAGATGACTAACAAGGATGATGCCAAAACAAGACAGAAGGAAACACACCACACAACAACATCAAGACCAAGCAAAGACAACACAAAACAAGATAAGGATAAACTCACACATGTGCATAAGCACTTAGGGAAAATAAGGAAAGTAAGAAACTATGTACAAAGGAAAAGAGAACATTGGTAATAATGCTTTAGATATATTCCATTGACTGGGATATGCAGCTCTTCTCCGTCCAACTTTGAGAGTTGGAAAGCATTATGTTGATTGCACTATGTGGTCATATATGGGCCACTCCAAAAGCATCAAACTTTGTGTTTCTTCCAATTTTGGCCCTATCTTCATCCCATTTCAAGATAATGTCTCCTTTAAAACTCCTTGATATGGACTTCTTGTAAAAATACTTATTCGTTTGTTGTTGGTGAGTAATCATAGTTTGCATAGCTTGATCTCTTGTCTCCTCAAGCTCTATCAACTCACATAATCTGACTTCCATGCTCTCATTCTCCATCAATTTTAGTTAATAAGTGATGTCTAAAGCTAGTAACTCAAGTGAGATAGGAATCCTAGCCTCATTTCCATATAAAAGTGTATATGGTGAGTTCCCAACTACTCTTTTTGGGGTGATACTATCAGCGCAAAGGGCTATCTTTAACTTGGTGTGCCAAGTCCTTTGATTCTCCTCCATAGTCCTCTTTACGATCTTGATCAAATTCTTATTTTTGGACTCATCTAGTCCATTTCCCTAGGGATAGTAGTTAGAGGTGTTGAGATAGATACCATACTTCAAAACCCATTCACTTGTCCTTATTCCTAAAAAGGCTAATGCATTATCTAAAAAGATTGTTGAAGGAGATTCAAACCTAGTTAATATACCTTCATAAAATTCTAGGACTAAACTTTCATTGGCATCCTTAAGAGCTATGACTTTCACCCATCTTGTAAAGTAATTAGTGGCAGTCAACACCCACTTATGGCCAGCACTATAAGGTGGATTGATTAGGCCTATGAAATCTAAACCCCATTGCATGAAGGGTTACTCAACCTGAATTGGATGAAGAGGCAAGGCAGCCATATTTTGTTTTCCATCAAAGAGAGCACACTTTTAACACTTTCTTACCCAAGCATGGGTGTCTTTGAATAAGTTAGGCCAAAAGTAACCATCCCTCATAATTTTAGTAGCTATAGTTCTTGGAGTAAAATGACCACCAACTTATCCATCATGGAACTCAAGTAGTACCTTATCAATCTGATTAGAATCAATACACCTCAAGAGTACACCTAAAATATCCTTCCTAAATATCACTCCATCAACAAGTACATAGAGAATAGATTGCAACCTAAAGTACCTTCTTTTAGCCCTATCAAGACCTTATGGATACTCACCAGTTTGAAGGAAATGAACCATGTCTTGTGTCCAAATTCTCATGGATGAAGATACAGCTGCTATAGGGTCATCATTTAGTGCAAAAACAACCTATCTTTTCTCTTTCAATTCTAAATTAAGATGCTCACACAATCTTTTTCCCTTCACTAGATTGGTTGTTTTGAGCTCCACATCATACTCCATCACTTTGGTAATCCATCCTACCCTCTTTTCATTCAAGTTTCTAACCAATATAAAATATTTCACACTAGGATAAGGCATAAAAATGTAAATCTTGTTGTTAGACAACATATGCCTAAACTTCCTCAAACTCCTTATAACTGAAAGCACCTGTTTCTCAGCATATGTGTACCTTATCTCATAGCCTTCTAAACCTTGGCTAAAGAAGGCAATAGGTTGTTCAAAATTTTCATCATTAGCTTGAGTAAGCATTTTATAGATTACCTATTCATTCCCAATAGTGTAAAAATTAAAGTCCTTGGAGAATTTTGGACTTGCAAGAGTAGGAGCTTGGGCAATGGCTTGCTTGATCTCCTCAAAACTTTCTTTCCTCTTTCTTGTCCAAGTGAATATCTCATCCTTCCTTAGCATGGAGGTCAAGGTCTCGACCAAGTTATAAAAATCAATAATAAACCTCCTAATGAAATTTATCTTACCAAATAAACTCTGCAACCTTTCTTACATTTAGGCAAAGACAATGCCAAGATGGCACTTACCCTTTTAGGATCAATAGATAGACCTTTCTTGAAAACAATGTGGCCTAAGAGTTTGCCTTAATAAATATAAAACACACACTTCTTTGGTTTTAGAGAGATCCCAAACTCTCTACACCTCTCAAAAATTTGCCTTAGATGCTTCAAATGATCTTTTGCTTCCTTGGAGAAAACTGTCACATCATCAAGATATACCAATACAATGTCATTGATTAGCCCTTGGAAATCCATGTCCATTGCACATTGAAAATTAGCTCTAACATTTAACAATCCAAATGGAATTTTCCTATAGGATTATGTGCCCCATTTTGTGGTGAAGGTTGTCTTGTATTGGTCACTTTCTTTTACCAAAATCTGATCATACCCAGAATAACCATCTAGGAGAGAAAACCTCTCACTGTCTGCTACCACTTGTAAAATTTTCTCCATATAAGGGAGGGTATAATGATCCATAAAAGATACCCTATTAAATTCCCTAAATTCCATACACAACCTTATCTCCCCATTCTTCTTTATAACAGGGACTAATTTGGCTGACCAGGAAGAATGCTTGATGGGAAAAATGATTTTGGACTCAATCAACTTGGTGAGTTCTTTCCACATGATAGGCTCAATCTTAGGATTGATTTACCTTTGCCTTTTTTTTATGGGTTTTGAATCTATATCTATAGTATGATGAGCTATATTTGGATCAAAACCCTTCAAGTCACTATATTCCCATGCAAAAATATCACTAAACTCTTTGCATAGTTCAATGAAATCATGCTTCTCTTGACTAGTCCATACCTTTCCAAGAGCAAGTAATTTATCTTTAAATATCTCCACCATTTCATAGTTATCATTCTTGGTTTACATGTTTACCTTCTCCTTCTTGAGCTAGTCATCCTCATTGAATATGCTTTCAAGATTCACTAGGCCTTTGGGAAGATTGTTAGACTTTAGTTGGACAATATGTTCTCCATATTGTTGTTGTAGCTTAGACTAATTTTTTGTAGAGAACTCAGCTTCTTCTTGTAGGAAGAGGGATATTGTTTTGTCACTCTCAAAGACCTACCAATTGGTGATGTTATCTAGTATATAAGGTCACACAATCACCTTTAGATGAGGTTGATTTTTGTCTTTTCTTATGCCTTTTAGAACATCAAATTGAGCACCAATAGATGCCAACCTATCAGCATGCTTATTGTCTTCTTTGGAATAGATGTGATGTTGAAGGCTTGTAAGTCTTCTACAAGATCCACATTATATGCTTTTATGACTTGAGAAAGGAGTTCTTGATCAAATTTAGCCCTCTAACTTAGTTCACAATAAGCTCACTATCCACATATACTTGTACTTCTTTAATTTCCCTTTTTCTAGCCCATTCAAGGCCATGGAAAAGGGCCTCATACTCTACCACATTACAAGTGAATGAGAAATAAATATAAAGGTTGAATAATACCTCTCCTTGGGAGGTGAAACCAGCATAGCTCCACCACCTACCCCCATCTTGCTTCTAGACCCATCAAAGAAAAGCTACCACAAGCCATAAACATCTTCGCTTGGATTCATCAAATTAGGCATGAAATAGTCCATATAATGCATATAATAGACTCGAAGACCATATTTTTTAGTAAACTTGTAAGGATCATGTTCATAGTTGTCATCTCCCCACTCATCTAGGAACAAATCAGAAACTCCCTCAAGGGAAGATGATGGAGATTGGTCAATGTGAAGCTCTTCTTCATCAATGATAGCATAGTTATCATTTAATGCCTTAGGTGAGTATGGTTCCAAGTGGTCTATATAAATGGGTTCTAACTCAATCTTCACCTTGATGCCATATTTTGTCCTAAACACCATGTAAGACCAGTTAGCTGCCAAGTATCCACCTATCTTGGATGTAAAGTCCCTTGACAAGCAAGGAGAACAATAGGGAGCTACCACCACATCATGGGGAATAGAAAATTTGGAGAAGCATGAAGGACCAAATTCAAACCATTCACTAACCCCAAATTTTTGGCTGGTAATCCATCCAATTGTAAAACTCCTTTAGTCATTGGCTCGTACTTGAGGCCTAGCTTATCTGTTATACATTTGGGCATAACTGATGTGCTTTCTCCACTATTTATAATACAATTATGAACCAGGAAATCACCAATAATTATAGATATATAAAAAGGAGTAATCTTCCCATCCTTTTTCACTTGACCACCTATAGATTGAGTTCTATTGACCAAAACCACATTGTCACTTCTAGATGGACCAGCTTACTTACCCAATCCATGCAATTCCTTTTGGAGTATATCTTTCTATCCTAGTAGTTTTAGATAATCCCACAATGAGATGTTCATATGAATTTTCTTCATCTATTCCAACACATTGATGGAAGGATTACTTACCTTGGGGTTCTCTTTATGAACATTGGCACCTTGTGATGTAGCTTGTGGAGGTAGAGTTATTGCAGTTGGCCTAAAATTTGGAATCCTCTAATTATCTTGTGTTTTAGGGGTTGAATTATGCCCACTTCTCATTTGAGTTGATTTCGGAGTCATAATAGGTCCTTGATTAGCTCCTTGAGCTTCATCAATGATCCTCCTTTTTGATCTAGTGTTAGAAGATACATCGGTGTTCATGTTGGTCACATTTCCCAAATGATTGATAGCACAAAATTATCCTTCCAAGTGATTCATGAGAGTAGAATTAGACTAAAACTATCTTCTCTCCATCTTTAATTGCATTGGCATATCAAAATTTGAAAATTGAGATGTATGATCACCTTGTCTAGTCATGCCTTGATTTTGTATTTCATTGGCATAAGTAACTTGTTCTTGATTATGCTCAAAAGATGGATAGTTGGGATTTTCTTGGACCAAATTGTCTTGAGTGGGGACAGGGGCTTGGGAGGATGAAGGAGCATTAGGATTATATATTTGATAAGGCTTGATATGGGTGATTTGGCCTTGTCCTTGATTGTTGCCTTGAAAAGGAAGTCTATTTTTTTGTCCAAACTGATTGGAGGGTTGATATGGCCTATAAACTTGAGTTGATTGTCTTTTGAGGGAAAATAACTCATTGTAACATTTTGAAGTAACATTTTAACTTCATGGATTTCATTGGTAGGGATGGTGGCATATTTTTCTTGACCAAGCAAAGGGGCCAAAGTAGGCAATGTACCTTGAACATGAGAATGCAAATCAAGGAATAGTGGCATTGGAGGTCTAGGAGCTATCTTTCTCACATGGAAAATATAATTTTTAGCATTTATGGTTATTTCATAGGTAGCAGACAATGTGTTTCCACCCATAGATTGGATCATCATGGTAATGTCACTATTCAATGCTTTCAAGTAGTACACAAATGCATAGTTTACGATTGGCCTCACAAGAATTGGGATTTTGTCCCAAGTTTTTTGGAACCTAGGGTTAAAATCTTGCATGAATTCATGTGATGGCCTATTTATTGTGTTCAATTGCTCAACTAGAGATAGGTGATCACTCTTTTCCCCAAACCTATCAGTTAATAGAGTCCCTAACTCATCCCATGAGTCAATAGATTTTATAGGTAGGGTTCCATACCAATCCAAAAATTTTCCTTTGAAAGACAAAGCCAACAACCTAATAGCTACATTCTCTTGGGTGATATTGTGGACATTAAAAAAGTTTACTACAATCCTTATGTGCTCAATGGTAGTAATAGGACCATCCCCATTAAAAGATGGGACATTTTTTAGGGTTGCTCCTAGAATTTGATCATATTGGGCAAGATTCAAGGGAGATGCCTCACTAAAAGGCACAAAAGGTTGTCTTCTAGCCATTTTGGAATTATCACTATGAATTTTAGGAATGGAATGTAACACAAACGTAGAGGCTTTAAATACATAATCCCTTTAGTAAAGATGAGTGTTGACAAACTTGAACCTTTTGGTGGAATATAGATGTAGTTCCAAAAATTTTAAGGGTATACCTTTAGCATCAGACCTAGTGGTCACCTTTGGTATGGAAAATAGGACCGATCATCAACCAAAGACTTGAATTCTGTAAGAGAGTCACCAGGTACTAAATGTAGATGTTTCTTTCAACTTCACTTATGCCAAGACCATCACCAATCTTGAACAATCTTCTAGGACTTATAGGTCCCACTAAGTGTGCCAAAAATTGTTGATGCTTGGATTTTCACCCTTGATTATATGCTCAACTCTCCTCATCCAAGCAGAAAAATGGAACCATCTCTCTTATTATGGGTGGCAATTTGGTTGAGATGAATCTCTAGATCATGGTTAGCTCCCCCTTGATGCACCTTTCAAGCTCTCTTTCTAACTTAACAATTGTCTATGAAAAGGGTAAAAGGAAATAACTAAGAAACCAAATGGTGATGCACCAATATTTGACATCCTCCCAATTAACTGAAACCACTACTTAAGGACAAACAAAGTGTTTTTTACATAGAAATCACAATTGTTTATGCATTATCACATCAGTGTTTCACATGTTAGATTCCAGAAGGCATTCAACATTTAGGAGAGCAACAGATGATTCCAAGAAATAATACAGTCATAAACCACTTCAAAAATATCTATGCACTTAGAAAAGAATACTAACACAGACCTGCAACAACACTCTTTTTTGTAAATTGGTAGACCATCAAGAGTACAAGGTAGAAAAGACAATCTTTCACTAAACTAGAGCAACAATGATTCAATCATTGCTCAATATTATAGCATATGAGAGGTAATCACACTTGTATATCTCTTTAAGAGTTCTTTGAGTATAAATCTGGCTAGAGTTTTACCATAACCAGTGAAGGCTCCTGAATGCACCCAAAGAATGCATATTTATAGCTCTAAGAGGTGGAGCAATCAAATGAATTTCAAGGGTCACTTGGACATCTATCATATTAAGAGAAATAATTACATTTTCATGTGGGAGAGAGGTGGGTGAGTTATGCCATATCATTGAATGAAACAGTTACAGTTGAACCAAATGCCTTAGTTATAATTGAATCATCTATAGTTGAATAAGTTACAACTGAACTAAATGTCTCAGTTACAATTTCCACTTATTACCTCTTTCATCACCTTCAAGTTCCCATCGAGCCTTTCTTCTAACTCTAATGGCTAGTTTTTGTAGTCTGAAATTGATGTTTTGTGGGTCGTCACTCTTTCAGCATTTTTGTGGGCTTTTGTTTCCCTCGAACTTCTTATCTCAGCACTTTCCCCAAAAGAATTCATTCAAGCCTTTTCTTGGAAATTCTTGTGGAATATTTTCCTGAACATTCTTTCACCCTTTTGTTTCCTTTGTATTCCTTCAGGCTATAATTCTTTTGAGCTTTTTTCCCAAAGAATTATTTTGCTTATGTCTATTTCTTGTGGATAATTTGTTTGAGACGTTTCCCTTTGGACTTTCCTTTCTGCATTTTCCTCAGACAAATTTTTAATGACTTATTTCCTTCGAACCATTCATTTGGATAACTTGTCTAAAGCAATTCATATCTTTTGTTTATTTCTTTCAAGCTTTTTCCCCAAAGGAAATCCTTTAGAAATATGTGAAGTGCCTTTGCCCTATTTTGAAATGCCCTTTTGGATTTTTTGTAAATGCCCTTCAAGATTTTGAAAATGGTCCCTCAGATTATTGGAATGTACCCTTCAGAGTTTTGATAAGTGTCCCTTTATAAAAATTGGAATGGTTCTCTGAACTTTCAAAAAGACCCTCCAAAAAAATGAAAAGTGCCCTTGCTTTTGAAGACGCCCTTTCAAAACTTTTGAAAAGTCTTTTTGGAAAGGAAGGTACCCTTTACCTTCTTTGTTTCATTCACTTTTCCAAGAAATTTCCTTCGAAATATTTGGAATGAACTTTTCCGAAAGGAAGGAGCCCTTTAGAATTATGAAAATGCCCTTGTTTTCCTCAAGAAGTTCCCTTTTTGAAAGAAAGTTGTCCCTTCAGGTTTTTGGAAAGTAACCTTTCAGAACTTTTAAAGTGAACCCTCCCAAAAGGAAATAATCCTTTAGCAACCTTGAAGCAAAATTTTCTAAAAGGAAAATACCCTTTGAAACTATTGAAATGAACCTTTCAGAATTATTGTAAAGAACCTTTCATAATTTATGAACTAGACCATTTTGCCTAGAAGTGCCTTTCGGATTTTTTGCAAAGGACTTTTGGAACTTTCAAAATGACCTTTTTCGAAGGGAAAGAGTCCCTCAAACTTTGTGAAATTAACCTTCTTGAAAGGAACATACCCTTCAGGAAGCTTGAAATGGACCCGTTGGCTTTCTTGAAATGGTCTTTTGAACTTTTACAATGGTCCACCTTTTTGAAAAGAACCTTCGACACTTTTGAAATGAACCCTTCAAAACTTTTTAATGGTTGACCTTCCTACAGACCTTTGAAAATGACCCTTAAAATTTCAAGTGTCCCTTAGCTTGAAAAATTCCTTTCGAAAAGTTGAAACATACTCTTTGAAAAATTTGTCACATACCCTTCAAAAAAGTTGTAAAGTACCTTCAAAAAAATTGCAAGGATAATTTGTCTAAAAGAATTTGACAGTTTGTCTTTAGGAGATTTGTCTCAGATAAATTATCTAAAATAATTATTTACTTGGCCAAATGAAAATTCTGAAAGAAATACACTTAAGGAAAAAAATTTGAACAAAAAGTCTGAAACAATTTGGCAAATGCTTAAAATAAAAACCTAGAAGAATTTGGCAAAGGCTTAGCAAAGACCAATAATGAACTTTCTAAAAGAAATGGACTTGTACATTTATTGTGTAGTTTTTCAAACAAAACTTCTTCTTCTGAGGAAAATGTAATTATTGAACCTAGCCAAAGATATAGACTTAGATAATTTTTTCAAATAAGGATACCTAATTTTGGCCTGAAGGGCCAAAATTTGGTTAACAAGAAGTGTTGGCCAACTTTAGCCTACATACAAAGCTTATTTAGGTACAGTGAAGATCCAGGGGTCTTGGTGTGGAGTAGAAGATTGGATAGAGTCCTAAATGGAATGAATGGTCCAAAGGTCTCATGCAATTTGAAAAGCTTTGAAACACTTTTAGTCTACTTTAAGTGTAGTTTGTCAAAATTAGAAAAGTAGGTCCCTGAGAAGATTTAATGGTGATCAATGCATTTAGATTCATGAAAAAGCTTGCATATGTCTCAATAAATCATTTGAAGCCTTAGAAATTCTTCAAAAATTCAAGAACAAGCTTTGAAAATCCATACCATCATTAGGACATCATGAAGAACTAAAATGGAATAGTTCACTTGGGCATTTTGTAAATATTCTTAGAAAGCCTTACATGACCATTAGACCATGCACAATCAATATTTTTAGTGCCAATATCATTCTTTATAATTTTCATATCTCAATGAGTCTTCTATCTCGATATCTAAGCCTTCAAATTTTAGCTTGTCGATTATAAGGGGCCAGGTCATCCTGCACATCACATAGAAATGAGTAGACCAACTTATTTATAGATTTTTTATCTTCACTCAAAAAGTCATGCAAGCCAAAGGATTGCAACACCATAGATATTTTCATGCCTAAATCATATCCTAAAAGTTCCATGTCCATACGAGATTTTTAACTCAAGTTATGAGCATTCAAAGTTGGACCTACAGAGTAATATGTCCACGCAAGTGTCAAGGTTGAGTTTTATAAAGTAACTATTTTGGTTTTAAAAAACCCTTAACAATTTTAAATTTTATCAATATTTAACATTCTACATGATCTTGTATACTGACACATGAGATCTATCAGTTCATTCTAGGGTCAAACTAGTCATAATGTCCTTGGGTTTAAAGCCCTTAAAATGCTACAAATTGGACAAGATCTAATGGTATGATTTCATCAAGCCAAGATCTAATGGTGCATTTTCATTGAAAAGGAGGTGGGTCCAAGATAGATCAATGATCAGCATTGATTCATTTATTATGAACTAACAGTGAAAGATGAGTCAAAAGGTTAAGGATCTCAAGAGGCCACCATATGATGCAAGCCCGTAAAGTGGTAGACTAACAATGAATCTAGAGTGCAAATGCAAGACTGCAAAGTGGCACCAACTTAGATAGAGTTGATAAGTCAAGGACATATCCAAGGGATTGCATTAATTCACACCATGAAAATTAAACGTTACGATCAAATGTTAATTAGTCAATAATTCGAGTCATGGTCGATAGCCAATTAAAAAAGTGAGCCCAAGACTTTCGATGGGAGTTGAATTGAGAACTAGTTTTCAATGGAAGCAAACAAGGTCTTGCAGGGTCAACCCACCACCATTAAAGCTCAATATAATTCTATTAAAGGGACACACTAATGTAATCAGGTATCAAGGGTATAAAGGACTGCCATTGAGGCTAAATACGAACCTTTAGTCTATAAATTTTATATCATGCAGGGTTATTTCTGTGACTACTCCTAAAGGGACCCATGAATATGGGATATTCTTGATCCTTGTAAATACATAGTGGGTCTATTTGGACCTATTTGGATCAAAAAGGAGGTTGTGTAGTCTATAGGTCTGCATCATATGACAACTATAAGAAAACCAATAATCTTAGATTGGTTTTTTGCCTATAGATTGAACCTATAATCTGAACATGGGAATGGAGCAGACATGTGATTAATGCAAAGGTTCCTCATCCTTCAGCATGGCCTTATTTTTGACAAACATCTACTTAAAGTGCATAAATCCATGATTCTATCATATCCATGAGCATGAAAGTTTTATATTCAATGGGAGATGGCATGAAGGATCGAAGAAAAGTATCTAGTGGTTGGGACTTATAGATAAGTAAATTTAATGCATCCTCAGAGCTTGGGGACTTTCCCACTTGGTAAGCCATGAGTAGTGTCCTGATTGATCGAAATGGTGGCAAGGCTTTCATTGGATCAAAAAGGTGGCAACATTAGTTTATCAAGGCTTTTATTATAAGCCCTTATCCTCTTTCTAACCCTTTTCCCTGTGAAGCATTAGTTTAGCATTAGTTTTAGGTGAGCATCAAGAGGAAGCTGGCATTCCTCAGAGGTCCAACCCCACCATAGGTGACCCACAATCTAGGGTTATTCTCATTATGTAGCTCAATTGGAGAGAGCATAAATAACTCTCTCTAAGGGTGCAAATTGAGCCTACAATAAGAATTTGACCTTCCTTGTCTTTCATAGATTCAATCATATAAAATTCACCACACAAAATGTAATACAAATCTAAGAGGGAATTATCTAGCCATCTCTAGAGAAGGGTGTGCTCCATAGCATCATTAGATGCATAAATATTGACAAATCCAATGATGTAATTATCAAAATCAAAAAGGGTTTAGAACACCCAATGGGTGGGGTCAGAACCCTAAGAAATGATATTAGATTCTAAGTCAGGTGTTAGCAGGGTGACAACTCACCCTCAGCTAGCAGGGTGACAACTCACCCCTAGCTAGACTCGTGATAGGTGTCATGATAGATGGCCCCATGCTAGATAGTATGAGATGTAGAATGAAGAAAAAAATAGAAAGTCTGACTTATTACATGTCAATAATTTTCATGTGAGAAAAATGAAGACAATTATTCCTAACCATATACATATGAGTCAGATCAATTAGTCCTCAAACATTCCAAGAGTAAACTATCATTGGGAAACATCTAAGTTCATATCATTTCCCTTAGAAAGGTTTAAGAGGGATGCAAATTGATTGAAAGTTGAACTTGGAAGAGAAAATTATCCCAGCTTGAAGGGCTGCCTTTTAGGAAACACATAATTCTCGTCTATAGAGGGAGATGGATTGCATGAGTGGTGCATGATAACCTTGTGGTTGAGGGTTACAATACCCAAATCTAAATTTAAATCATTCTCCCTTGAAATGGGTTATGATAAAGGAGCCATAGGGGTGGGTGAAGGCAAAGACATAAACTGAGCAACCACCTAAGGTAACCGAGAAATGGGAGGTGGGGTTTTAACTTGAGGTGGTGACATAGCTTTGGTATAAGGTGCTGAGTAATTTGGACCTCATGAGGGTCGAGATAAAGATTGTTGAGGTTTGTTATTACCACAAGTAATGATATTCTTCATGTTGGTCACTATGGTTCACCCATAATAGGATGGGGGTTTTGGCTCAGACCCACTTTTATCTTGAGTGAATGTAGGACTAGGAATAATTAGGGGACATTTCCAAATCATGTGGTCTAAAGATTGGTACCTGAAATAAGTGTTCAAAAGGTTAATGTAGTGGACATGTAGAGAAAAATGGTTTTTACCAACTTGAATGTCAATTGATTCCTTAATATCCTTGGCTAGGTCAATCTCAACACAAACCCTTCTCTAGGATTGGGTTACATATAACTTTAGATGCTCATGGCATATGAAGTGGCTTAGAGGCTTGATAAGTTGGTCAATAAAATTCCATAAAGGTAGAGGTAAGCCTAAAAACACTACCCATATTGGGATTTTTTAGTTTCTTTTATTCAGAGACTTGAAAGTCTTTGGTCCAATGGGAAAAAATAACTAGGGTATTGTGAATGAACCAAGGGCCATGATTTATAGTGGATTTATAATGTTTAGGGTTTGAAAACTGAAATAGGAAGAAACCTTTGATTATGCTTTAGACTTCTTCTAGTTTCAACCCATGGATTTGCTAGTAGTTATGAACCCATTGCTTCAAGAGGATCTACAGAAGGACATGACCCACAAAATAAGAAACAAAGGTAAAATTTTCAAAATAATTGCAAGCTTTATCAAACTCTAGAAGGTCTAAAACCACATTTGGAAGAGAAGTCTCAGAATCATAATCAATACCTCATGGTAAACTTTTAGGACAAATTTTTAAGCTTGTTTCAACACCATGGATACTCTGGATCTCTTCGGTGGTACTTACATCAAATGATGTAGGAAGAATGGTGGTGGCCATTTAATATAGGAGAAGGTGACTAATTTCCCAAGGGTTGGATGGGTATCCTGACTCAACATAGTAAATGCATTGTCAATGACTCCTGACTAGATCAGATAGATCATCGATGTGATGAGAGGCAAGGGAAACCCTAAAATCTCATAGACCATAAGTACTTCATGCCCTCCTCTCTCCTCTATCAGCCTTAAACCACCTACCTTTCACACTCAAATTTTTTAAACTTATTATTATCATTTATTTTTAAAAAATTCAATGGTAGCCAAATATATTTTGCTTTTATGAAAACCACACCACTAAAACCTCTCAAGAATGTAAGATATTTGTTCAACATATAATAACACTTGTTTGCCTACTTGGTCATTTGGACAAATTTTAAACATTGGCACATTTTGATCTTATCATATTCCTTCAACTCAAATAAATTTAATGTAGATTATTTTATCTCTGATATGTTGAATAAAGTCAATATGATGCTATCGCTCAAGGTTTTCAGATTGACATATCAGTTTCCTATGTTGAATTTCATTCAAACTATGAAGCCTTACAAAGTATCCAAACACACCCATCAATATAAGAATGAGTACCTCCAAAGAAGGAATAAGACCACAATAATTATCTTGGTAGCTACATTCAAAGGTCTATCATGTTTGTTGGGAGGACGAGTCCTAGTAGTTGCCATGCCAGACAAATTGAAGATGTCAAGAATGTAATTATTTTGACCTTCAATTAGAACTTCATATTTTCCTTATGTAAGTCATGTGTCTAACACATAATGATTCATGGCCAATTCAATCTTACTTGCATCTAGCTTTAGTGTATTTCAAGCATCAATTTTTTCCCAATTTTCATTATCTAAATAGAACAACTTTGTGTTTAGAAATAGTGTTTCTTCTTGAGAAGTGACAAGGTATTATGACTTCTACATTATGATCAAGGTCAGATACCAAGTATTTATTCAGATGGTTAGGGTTGACAACCATCTCCATAAAATTTCCCTCTAAACCTTGCATTATAGTCCTTTGGAAGACACCACTCACTAAAAGAACATTCTCCATAGTATCTTTGATATCTAAATTCTCGCAAGCAATTAAACCTCACCCACACTCTACATATTCTTTAGTTATTATTGCACCAATTTTATCATCAACCTCAAGAATATCTTCTGTCTTGCTTCATAGTTAGAAAATATATAGAGAGATAAAACTTATCTTTTAGGTTTTACTCATTGAGATTCATCGATTTTTCATATAATAATCTATCATGAGCAGTTGGGTATTGTTATAATGTGGATGGAAGTAATAGCATGCTAAATTGTACTCTTTTAGTCCATCCAAATCTCTTCCCTTACAAAATATGTACTTGAGGTGATGAGTATTGAGCTTTAAATCTTTATCATAGTGTTTTAGTGCTTGCATAAAATCCTTCAACTTTAAATTTGCCTTTGTCATATTAGGTAAAGATTTGAGAAGGGAATCCACAACTTGTTTCTCAAGGTGCATTAAATTTGGTCATTCATACCAAAAAAACATATAAATTGACACATGTTGCATTCTTTATGCTCTAAGAGGATCTATTAGATAGTTGATACTTACTTTCATTGAGATGACCCCAGTTATAATCATGTATTTGGTAGCTGAAACAATTCACTAAATTCTACATATTGCATTGATAGATATGCCATGTCACTAAACTTTACATGTATATCTACCCTAGTTTTGAGGGATGTACACATATAGAGATCTGTAATTGCTAAAAAAATCACACATCAAAACAACCATATGCAATACACATATATGCAGTGGCACTTGATAGAAATATGTTTTGCCAAGTATAACCATATATCATTATAATGGGTTGTTTTAAGGTATAATTTCAAAGTAGCATCAATATAGGCAATTCTACTATTGTTACTAACAATGCCAGGATTAGACCATCTCAAAAAGCCTATGATCTCTCTCTCACGCAGCGCATTGAAGCCATTGTTAATGGTGGTTATATGGGATTTTTAGGTGAGTAGAAGGGGAAAATGATATCCATGTGGATGGCATGCAGTGTATGAGGGATAGGTGATCGTAAATAGATTACAATAGTATCACTTTTACATATATAATTATATATAAATAATTTATATTAATATATATTATAGTTATATAATATATATAATATTATTATATATTATTATTTATAAATTTCTTTTTATTATTTTTAGTTTTGGTAAAACTAGGTTTTGTAAAGTGAAAGTGTAAATCAACAATCGTACCTCACTTAAAACCATGATTGTTGACCATAAATTTTGGTTGAGTTTTGTCAATTTTGTCATGATGTGGAAGGACCATAGCACAGAAAGTCTATGGCATGAAACTTGATGGGCGTATAAGCACCGCCACATAGAACCTATAGGGTGTGACAAGACAAAGACATAAAAGCACCATCATGAGAGGACCTAGTCAAAGTAGAATTAGTCATGAAGAACTCAAGAGCATAGGAATCAAAATGATAGCAGAAGAGTTGGGGAGTGCATGAGAAGTGGGAGTGATCAAAGAGTGATTCTTAAGGGCCACCTACAACTTATCCATCAAAATTTTTGCACTGGCCCACAAGGAGAGAAACACATGGCAACAAAGATCCAACATAGCAATAGTATATAGGGGGCACCAAGGCTCAGGTCCTTAGGATAAGTTAGTTGATTAACCGCCATGATTTTTAGTCTTTTGAGAGTTTATTGGATAATAAATCTTGTCATTAATGTTGTAAACACCTGTTTATGGATAAACAAGTATAAATACCCCTATTGTAAAGCGATAAGATGATGGATTTTTGTCTAATAATACTTATGCTTGATATCTATATGTTATGGGTCTATAAACACTCTTATGTTCATGTTCATTGGAATGGATGAGTTGTGTATTTGTGTTGTGTTAAGTTGAACAATTTATCAATTGGGACTTGATATGAAAACTACTCAATTCTTTTGTTTCATAAGTAACAAACTCTGAACTAAAATGGATTTAGTATGCATAGTCATGGTGGTCAAGCTTGGTAATTATAGAATCAAAGTACTGTATATATGATTTTATGTAGTATTTATTTAATTACATAATAAAGGGAAGAATATGATAGTTAATATTACTATGCAATAAAACCTATGGGAACTAGTCTCTAGTTGTGTGCTTTGGGTGAGCATGCAAGATCATAGTTTTACATGAAAGAGATAGTGCATTAGCTCATTAGGCTAAACTTCAGTTCCAAATTTATACTAACATTAAAAACCTAACATTTTGGTTCCATTGTTGGGACCCGTATCATTTGTTAAACAGTCATGGAAGATGTTTGAGCATATTACTCTTGAGGATATAGAACAGTGGATTACCAGAGTTGAAGCTAATTTTACAGTTCTTTACCTTGATCCAGGAGTTTTTGTATGATAGTGGGTAGAGTATAATATCTATAGTGCATTGTATGAAACTTATTTTTATAATATCCTAGTTCATTTACACACTTGGATATCTGTGTATGCTCAAGGATGATCACAAAACCTTGGGAGGAGACAATCTTGGACATTATAATGATAATGAGATTTAGCATGACTCATAGCTCCATGGACATGAGATTTAAACATTTTTTGGAGAAGAGTTTTGAATAGCTACATTTTGGAGTACATTGTAACTACATATTCATGTCTTGAAGAATCCAAGTTCTAGTTCCTTAGAGAATCATGTGGTCATTACATTCAACATTTTCCATTAGAAATCAAGAAGTTATTTATTGACTATGGACTTGAAACTATGTCGATCGAGAGCTAAATCTCTTTTTCCATGAGCTACACATCTAGACAGGGAGCAAACAAGAGTTGGTAAAAGATTGTAGGTAGAGAATGGTAGCTAGTCAATGGGCATTATAGAAGTATAAGTATGATAAAGCTTGATAGAGGATTATAGGAGTAAGCAGTACAAGAAGAGACCAGGAGAACTCAAGTACTATTAGGATCTACAAAGAAGCAAAAACACACAAAGAGGAACCCATCACTTTTAAACTATGCCTCATGTCACTTTTATCATATGAAGGAGAACCTAGCTAGACAACAAAAACTAAAGAACCACCTGAACCAACTAGACTCCCCAATCATAGTACGTACTCATGTTTTTGACTCAAACAACATACATATACATAATTAAGATACAAATAGTGTAGAATCAAAGACTGAACTTGTAAGGGGTATTAAACCTAATCTAGTTAACACTCATATAAACCTAACACTTTATTTCCCTCTTCAAAGGAATTTAATGGCACAATTTAGAATACTTGGAGGACCTGGCTTTCAAAGTGGATAGAATATACGACTAAGTCAAGGTTCACTTTAAGAGGCCATGATGACAACCCCCCTAGGTTTGTTTAAGTGAATCAGATTCACTCCCTTGGTGAATTAGAGTGCATAGAGTAGGTGGAAAATCACCCTTTTTATTTTTTATGACACTATGTTATTGTGCGTTCACATGTTGAGAAAATCAAGATGTCAGGCATTATTACACCACTAGACATCATAATGATGATAGGTGGAATTACATTGTCAGATGTCATTATGTTATTGGGTGGTATTATACCACTAGGTGGTGTAATTATGCTGCAACAACATACTATCACATGATAAATTGTCATGTGACATAAAGTTATAACATTAAATGTTGTTTTCGTGTGATAATTTGCTATCACATGGTAATATGCTATCATATGATAATATGTTATCACATGATAACATGTTGTCATGTGATAATATTATATCATTTAATAATATACTATCATATGGTAATATGCTATCATGTGATAATATGTTATCACATGATAATATAGTGTTGTGTGATACTATGCTATCCTGCAACATCATATAATCATATGGTGCCATGCTAATACACATCACCATGTTACCGTGCAGCTCCATACTATTGTATAGTGTTATACTCCCACATGCAACCATGTTCTTAAGCAGCATAATACTATCGCATGACATCAAGCTATCATACAACATCATACTATCATGCATCATCATGATTTCATTTGACAACATGTTACCCCTCCTATCATTTGTCATCGGTCATGCCAACTGATTGCTCTAGTTCCCCTCCTTGCTTATAAATACTATTATATCAACCTCATTTTCATACTTTGTTTAAAACTTTTTCTCATCCTACCTACTTCAAACTCAGCCTACCTACTTCCAACTCAACTTACCTACTTCTTGCTCATATTTTTCAAGATTCTAATGGCTTCCACATCTACTAAAATGTAGAGTCAATGAGGGGGATCTAAAACTATGTTTTCAAAAATAGTGTCTAGATTTCCTCCAGATTTTGGAGCAACCTAAATCCTATGTTTACTACATTGATCAATGCCAACTTTGAGGCCTGGTGCAGATGCCTCAATATGATATGACTATCAACAATAACCTACTACAGTTTTTATTTACCTATTTTAACCATAGTGAGAGTCATTTCTACATCTAGCTTAACAATAAAACAATATACTTTAGCACCTCTCCATTGGATATCCATAATTTAACAAGTCTTCCACATTGCAATGCAAGCCCTATTATCACCAAGATTATCTTATCTGATGTCAATAAAAATTACTTGGATTCTATCTACAAAGTGTTTATTGAACCTACTAGTAAGTGTTAAATTTATTAATGAAATTAACATTTCTTAATTATACCTTAATAATTTATTATAAATAGTTTGGTATCCTAATTTAATTACATGTTTTACTTTTCTATTTTCATTACAGATAGTCAAAATTTAAGGGGGATCCTCATTGAAAAATCACCAATCCATTTCTCAAATCTATTGTCCATTTATTTCAAGTGAGAATTATTTTTGCAAGACCATAAGACATTCCCTTCTGGGTTGTTTACAATATTCTTTGCTCTCTCTCAGGTTTTCTATTTTCATTATAGATATTCAAAATCGAAGGGGGATCCTCATTGAAAAAATCACCAATCCATTTCTCAAATCTATTATACATTTATTTCAAGTGAGAATTGTTTTGCAGGGAAGACCATCGGACATTCCCTTCTGGGTTTTTTACTATATTCTTTGTTCTCTCTCAATTTTTATGTGACTGGTGTATAGTTATCTCCAACAGGATTAGGGTGAAGTTGAATTTTGATTTTTTGAAGGACACTTGCACCATTTCATATTCTAACTATATTTTGGTCTTGTACTTTGAGGTATTCTATGAAATCCAGAAGACTACAATTCCCACTTCCCTGCATCAAAAAATGAAAGCTAATGCTTTGTCTATCGAGGAACTGGAGATAAGTTTAGTTTTCCCAAGTCTCATTTTTTGCTTTATATATATTTCAAATTTTAACATTTTTTAGCATGTTATTTGTTACAAGAGAGAGTGTGTGTTTATGACATAAGAAAATAGGTGGCAAGTAAAGGTCAGTGTGCTCTAGAGGGCTATGGTGATACCCAATCCATAAAGTCTTCATTCAATTCTTTTTGAATTACAAAATGTCCACGAACTAATTCCATTTCATCTCCGCTTCTAGGTTCCCCCAAATTTCCTTTAATGTCTTTTTCTTTTTTTATTCAATGAAAAAATATATATTCATATTGGTTTTTTTTTGCAGTTGACTCTTGAAATGTTGTCATTGAGGGTTCTTACACACAACACAATCAATGTTTTATATTACAACTTTATTTTTCATTTAAATTTTGTTAGAATTTGTTATTTAATTAACTGGATAAATGACTCATTTTGTAGCCAAATTTAAAACCACCAATGTCTCTCCCACAAGCACAATGAGATGGTAAGAGCCAACTCCCACAAGGACACCAAGAGGGGAAGAGACAACTCTGGCAAGGACAATCAGAATGGATGAGGCAATCACCTCGATAGGTAATAACATTAATAGATTCAATTTGAATTTACTTTAATTTTATGTTTTTGACTTTACCATTTTTGAATATTTTTTTTTATGTAGTCCACCCAACATTTGTGAGGAGACCGAGAAGTATGCCATCACCCCCACTACCCATCCAAATTCAAAGAAGAGGAAATAACATCTCCTTCCCTGCACAAGGTCAAGGAGTACTTCAAATTTCTAATTTCCCAAATTTCTCTATTGGTGGCCTTATGAGTACATAGGTTCTTACATGTTTACAATAGATTGATCTAGATGAATAGTTTCTTGGCATTGAAAGCAGGCCCCCAATTGTTGGCAAATTCAATCCACATGAATTTATTCAAGTTATTAATGTTCCTTCACAAGTGCTTCTTATGGCTACCTCTTGCCTAGCTACCTCTTCCCCACCCCACACTGATAGTTTAAAATGTCTTTGAGGATTCCCTTACTAATTTTTCATTAGACATTCTAGTTTCAGAAAATCTACTTGCCAATTTGAGGGATGGTGTTATTGATGAATTTAATGATTTAAAATAATGGGAGATAAGGGCAAAAGCACTTATCAGAGAAATAAATGCTCGTTATCATAACCACTCCCAAAGAGTGAATTTGTTATATCTTTTTCAAAATGAACCCTCAAAGATTGATGCTTTATTCTAGCAAGATCAACCTGAATTGATCTTTGTGGACAATATTTACAATGATAAGATTTTAGAGATTATGATAAACAGGTTGGAAAATTTAAATGGATAAGCCCAATCATATTTCAATAAATGGGCTAAATGTATCAACCTTGTTACCATTGCTCAAGCAGAGAAGGATAAAGTTATGGTAAGTTTTCTTTATATGTAACGTGTATTTTGATTCTTATAATACCTTTGTATGTGTTTGACACTTATATATTATTTTTTGTTTACAGAAAAAATATAAAGATTTGAAGTAACAAGCATATCTTCTTAATGTGCATTTGAAAAATGCCAAGAAAAGTATCTCCTCGGTGATTGCATTGAAGGAAAAGTTGGTTCTACTAAATAAACATAACACTTTGAAGAAAATAATTAAAGAGCATGATATGCATCCAAGTATTTTATTGAAGCAAGAAATAGATGTGAATCCTACAATTCTTTTAACAGGGGATGCAACAAATGAGGAGAGGATGATTCTTGCACAAATGAATTCTAATGTAGAGGATCTTTAGAAATAAGGAGTGATAATGGAGGATCCACAGGTAGGTTAAGACAGTAGGGTTTCCATGGGTGCTAGTAGGTATGACAAGCAACAAGGGAGTGGAGAGTCTCAACCAAAAAAGTGTTGATTTATTTGAGTTTATATAGTTCAAAATGATAGTTTCTATTGTTTAAAATAGTTGATATCATGTTCATTTGAAAAACACTTGTTTTATTAAATGATATTTTACAGTTGTTCCAACTTCTAAATACTCTTAGCTATATGATTTTAAGATATATATATATATATATATATATATATATATATATATATATATATATATATATATTGTGGTCAAGTTTATATATTGTATGGAGAAAAAATGAAGTAAATATTCTATGAAATTATAATGTTTCTAGTGCGTAGTTCTAGTATTTGAATGCATTGTTATATTGTTATATCATTCTAGTAGTTGTAGATTTGAATGCATTGTTATATTGTTCTAGTAGTTGTAGTATTGAATGCATTGTTATAGTGTTATATTGTTTTAGTAGTTGTCGATTTGAATGCATTGTTATATCATTCTACTAGTTGTAGCATTTGAATGCATCGCTATAATGTTCTAGTAGTTGTAACATTGATTGCATTGTTAAACTATTCTAGTAGTTATAGCAATGAATGCATTGATTGTGGTTCAATTTGTAAATATGTGAACCCAACTATAGGAAAAATATGTCTAGTAGTTGTAGTATTTGAATATTGTAGTAGTTGTAGGAAAAATAGCCTATGGTAGAGTAAATATACTATGGAATTGTAATATTCTAGTAGTTGTAGTATTCAATGCATTTTTAGTGTTGTATTGTTCTAGTAGTTGTAGATTTGAATGCATTATTACATTTTTCTAATAGTTGTAGCATTGAATTGATTGATTGTGGTGGAATTTTAAAATATGTGACCCCAAGTTCCAACTAAGGAAAAATATTTACTATATATTTGTGTAATGCTACTAATGTAAATGTGCAATAGAATAATTATAGTTACACTGTTATGCATGTATAACAAACAATAAATCTTAATAATTGAAGTTTTAATGGAAAGAGAACGGGTGTCCTATGGTGCAACGTGCCTTTGTACAATGTTAATGAGAATTATGATTGCCTCTTAATGAATGACATGCATTGCAAAGATAAAGTACTATTTGAAATACATAGAATTTTAATAGGACAAAAAGATATTAAATCCAATGTATTAAATAAGATTCATGATTGTAACATCCAAGAAATAGATTATATAATTTAATGTATTTGAAGATGAAATAATAAGAAATATTTTAGAAAATAGTAACTTCTATACTTATCAAACTAAAGGTCAAGTAGCTGAAACAATCCTCAATAAAATTGCTCATTGTACGTGTGATTTGCATCTACCATGCCAGTGTTGTATTTAGTCTCAGTATTTTCATCCTCTATATTTGCAGTTGTATTAGTCATATAATGTTTCAATGAATGTTATAAGGAAATGCTATGTACAATGTTAATGAGAATTATGATTATTACTTAATGAATGACATGCATTCCAAAGATAAACTACTATTTGAAATACACAAAATTTTAATAGCACAAAAAAAATATTAATTCCAATGTATTGAATAAGATTCATGATTGTAACATCCAAGAAATAGATTATAGAGTTTAATGTATTTGAATATGAAAGAATAAGAAATATTTTAGAAAATAGTAATTGTTATACTTATCAAACTAAAATTCAGGTAACTAAAACAATCGTTGAGAAACTTGCTCATCATAAGTGTGATTTGCATCTACCATGCCAATTTGAGAAACTTGCTCATCATAAGTGTGATTTGCATCTACCATGCCAGTGTCATATTCAATCTCGGTATTTTCATCTTCTGTATTGGTAGTTGTATTAGTCACGCCTCTTCTTTCCACTAGAGAACTCCATGTTTCCATTACTCTTTCATATGGAAACTTTTCCACAAAATAACGTGAAACATATAGTCTCAAGCAAGTCTCTAAATTTTTATCCAATCTATTTCTAAGTTTTAACTTCATGAAGGATAATGTACTTAACACTCGCTCATCTCCCATAGAACCCAAAATCATTGTTTGAACAAGTTCATATAATCTGAAATATTCACTAATACTTTCTTGTAATACACTACTTGGATAAAAAAAAATTCATAGATGAGTAATGGTACCATTTTCCGTTGGGTCACTTAAATACAAAAAATGATCCATAATTGTTCATTTAAAATACCATTAATCTGAACTCCATTCACATCTAAAAATTTATAGAAAATCATAACAATTATACCCATGTATTTATGAAATAATGTGTTGATCTATTTTTGACTGTTAAAACTATTCCAAAAAATAGGATTCACAACTCCCATGCCCTCCAACAACTCATCCCATTGAAAATGTTCTCTGATCTTAGCGGCTAAACTTTGTGAGACTTTGATCAATTTAATTCATGTTTTAGACAAAATAGTATCATATAGTAAACGTGTCAAAGGTACATCTTCAGGATTAGCTCCCACAACTTCAAGTCTTCTAGAGCATGTGTGCATTGGGATATCAATGCCATTTACCATGACACAAAGATGATCATGTATATTGAATTTCAAATAACTCTCTGGATTCTAAAAATCTTTCAAAATTTACCAGGTTCTAAAAATAGGTCTGTGAAAGATTTCATTCGATGTGTATAATATATCTAAACATTGACATACACATTTTCTCAAACATATGAAGTCAACAATATTTATAGATCTCTCTTAGGCATGTTTCATTAAACAGATGATTTCCTTCAACATTGGAAAAATATCGCATAATGTGAGTAAAGTTTATAAATCTATTAAACAACATAAAAAATATCTTGCTTTGTCAAGTTCCTTTCAATATTTATAAATAAACCCTATCAAAGATGGTTATTCCTCAAAAAAATTGCAGGCATGTTCATACAAGGAAATCCATCTGGTTTCCACATATTTCAGCATTTTTTACCATCTGTCACCCCAATTAATAATTTATGGAACTCCATAAATATTTTTGGGCTACTTGAGATGTACGCATATAATTCATGAATAATCTCTTCCACTTTTGTGACATTACTGAATGTGCTAGCAATTTTGTACACAAGGTTCATCCTATGTGCTATGCAATGGATTGTGATCATATACAGAGAAACTATAGTTTATAGGTGAACATGAAGACCCTTTCTATGCCTCTACATCATTGATGCACCAACACACACTAGCTTCATAGCTATGGTATAATCATCCATCCCTACTCTCTCTCTCTTAAATTAGATACAACCAATTTATGGAGGTTTTCTACATTGCAATTCTCTATCATTTTATGGATAGCTAAAAGATGAGATTGCCTTGAATAGCTTTTAAAAGTACACACATGCATGAAAACCCATGCTTTGTTGTCAATTATAGTGACCTCATCAATAGACAGAGAGATAAACATTGATCTCTTAACACTTTCTTTCATATCTTCCTTCTCAACAATGGCTAGACATTTTGACATTTCCCAAGCACTGTTATCCGACCAATGTGAATGTGGAATATCTAGAAACCCATTACGTTTAAACAAAATTTTGTAATATATAAAATCAAAAATGGGTCTTCCCTTTTGTTAAATGTGGAAAATAGTAGAGAACTGTACATATTTTTCCCTAAGATTAGACTACATAAATTTTCCAAATTGCGCTTTAATGGTTCCCCCTTTCTCAACAAGATGTTTTTGTCGTTTATGATCATTTTCATATCCACATGCATGCATTCTTCTCCATTTTTCCATTTATTTGTTTTTATTATCTATCAGTCTAGGTGTTTCAAGGATATATATATTTTCCCATAATTTTTCTAAATTGTGTCTAATTTAAGTTAGATTATGTGTTCTTTTCCAATTTTCCAACTGCAAATGGTACATCTGCATTTTGTTGGAGACTCGTTACCTTTTTCCGGTTCTACAAGTTCTTTAAATGGATGTTTTTCAGCCCAATCAACTTGAAAAGACCTTCCTATTATCCATGTACTTCTCTTCCTCCATCAAATTTTTTGAGTGGAATTTTTAACAAAATTTGGTGTCTTAAAAGAACTGCATTTCTCTTGTAAAGTGCCCAGAGGAGTGTGTTTTACTGAAGTCCCCAGAGGTGAGTCTTCTAGGGGTGGCATTTCATCATTAAAATTTTTAGGTGGTGAGAAGTTATTGGGATTAATTATTTCTAATGAAATAGTGTCAATATCCATATCGATATCTGTATTGAAATGGTTTTTCAATTATTCTATAGGGAAAAAAAATTCACTGATATTTTTTTTTAAAAGTTTTAGAATTACTTGTATTCAAAGTGCTTGTTGTTTGTATAGTCCTCTTTCCTAGATTTCTAAAATAAGACATTATGTTGGATTCTTTTGATATTTTTTTGGTTATTTACCCGTGTTGTTACCTATTAACACCATAATTTTGTTACCAGGTGGTTTAGTGTTACCAGCTTCCCATCCGCCGTCAAGAATCAAGCTATCATCATGTGGCATAGTGCTACAGGGTGTTAATATATGGTCGTGCAACACACCACTTTTGGATGCCATGTTACCATCACATGGTAAATTATAGTTGGGTGATTAGGTTCTATGATATATTATGTCATTGTCAGGTGGTAGGTTATAGTCATGTGATATATTTCCATCAGGTGACAAGTTATCATCATATGGCATATTTTCACCAGGTGGTAGGTTATCATCGTGCAACATATTACAATCGAGCACCTGGTTACCATCATGCAACATAGTGCCATCATGCATCTAATTTGCATCATATGACATAATGTTAGTGGTGGTTAGGTTGTTACTGAGTGTTGTATTCTTACTATGCAGTTCAGTTGTTGTTGAAAGTAATCGAGTGATAGAGTGCGGCCTCAAGTCTCAAGATATTTGTAATCTGATAAAGAAAGAGACTTTGGTGGTAAGTTCATGACCTCTAGGAATATATGTACTAAATATGTGATTAATTACATAGATAACCACAAAATTATTGTAAATCATTGTGAGTCGACCCCTAAAAAAATAACATCCTAGAATTTTAGGTGAAAGGGTCATATCCAACACCCAAAAAAATGCCAAATTCAAATTCCCTAAAATTTAATATTCATGAATTAATGAATATTTGCTACTAAAATTTACCCTGGACCAAATTTGGTTAATCAACTAGCTATCACACCCCATATCATGAGCATTGTTACTAGAGGTGCTAGAGGTGGATTAGGTGGTGGCACATGAAGAAGTAGTGGACTTCCTCCTTAAGGAATAGGATCTGGAGGTCCTCAATAACCACCAGTTCAATCACCTTAACTATCCACAATATATTATGAAATGACACTTCACTTATCTAAATATTGAGGCATGGAAAATGCTATAGAACACGTCTATAAATTTGAACTCTTCTAGTGGGCATGAGGCATCACTTCTTCTAAGAGAAAATCCACCCAATTCACAACTAAATTATTGGAGTGAGCACACAAGTGGTATAGAAAGTTTGACCCTCAACAAGTAGTGGTGGACTATGATCAACTTAAAATGGCATTCCTTTACGAATTTGATATACCTAAATTTAAACAACAAAGTATAGCCACGTTGAAGGACATAAAATAGGAACTTACTAAAAGTGTATGAGAGTTTGACACTAGGTTCAAAACACTCTTGTTAAAGTTGTCATTTAAGATAAATGATGCTCAACATGCACAATGGTTCATGGGATGATTTTTACTACATTTCTGATGGACACTATCCCAAAAGACTTTCACTAGCCTGCATGAGGCTTTAGAAGCTACCCTCTACATTGAAATTATTGGTAGTATTGACCCTAGGATCAATCATTTCATGAAAGCCCAAATAACTTAAATAGCATCATAGCTTGAGAAATAAATTTGAAATAATGCACACAAAACTTGTAGTGGTATTTGGTGCATAGATTGTGAGTCTGAAAGACATACTCAAAGTAACTACCCATGCAAGAACATCTACATTGTACTCAAGCAGTCATGTGAAATATATCATGAAGAGCATGATGTATGCTCTTATCCTCTTTTGTAGTGAGAAACACACTTAAAGGTGTCTGAATATTGTAAAATATATGATGTATATACCCATGACACTAATGATTACTGACTAATTAGTGACATTCATGAAGCACGTCCATGTAGTACATGCCAAACCTCTATATCTAACAAACATGATAATGGTGGTTATCATGGTTGGGGTAGAGAATGAGAATGATGAGGTGGTCATTTCCCACCACAGGATGTGCTATAAATGTGGATCCCCAAACCACTACCAAAGAGATTGCTTGGACTACCCTACATGTGCTTTATGTAAAAAGGACCACTGGCTATAAAAATGTCCTGACTTGTATGTGGTTATCACCAAAGAGAGAAAAGAAAAGGGAGAAGGTATGATTCAAATTGAGAAACCACATTGGCATGCACATTCAATCACCCTAACTATTCAATAAGTGAGTATTACTATGCATATCGGAGGACAATCTCAATCTACCTCCACTCTTATTGAGAAGGTACAGCATGAGGAGCCTCAAATGAGGAAGTATCATGATGCCCAGTAAAATAAGGATGTGCTCTAGGACACTATGATGTTTTTTCAAGAACTCCAAGGAGAAATCTAATTCCTCAAAGACAAGGAAACAATGCAACTTGTTGATCTATAGAAAGAAGTAAAAACACAAACTGGGGTGTGAGATGACTTTCAAAAACTTTACAAGCATATGTTGGATGAAGACATCATTCCATAACTAAGTGTTTGGCTTAAGAATTAGATACAAGCAAAAATTAATGCTCAACCTCTAGTGACTCGACATATCAAGGATTGTCAATTGAATCATGATCGGTGGTAAGATACGCCTATCCCTCCTATACCTCCAGAAGATAAGGAGATACTAGTAAATGCTGCCATTGATAGTTGGGTAATTAGGGACATCTTAGTTGAAATTGGTGTTGAAGTCAACATTATCACAAAGGAAGCATGGCATAAAATTTCTAGTCCATCACTACAACCTTCACCACACATCCTCTTTATGGCCAATAAAACTCATGCTCTACCAATTGGAGTTATTAAGAATGCAATAGTTGAAATACTTAGAATACCCTTTCAAGCTACTTTTGAGGTTCTTGAGTTAGTAGAGGATAATGAATTCCCAACTTTATTGGGAATACCTTTGTGTTATGAAAATAATGTGGATTTAAATTTAAAAAAGTGCTACATCAATTTTGAGAATGTTGAATAATGTGTTGGTATTCCTCTTGATCAAACACGTGAGCCCGCATACATCAAACCTATTAACATGGAGTAAGATATAAACCACATATATAATTTCACTGCTAGAGATGATGATCAACATGATCCTACTCCTAATGGCATCCTCTGATAGATAGACACTCTACCCCTTTCTAACACTACAAGCAATGCTTGTAATTGTTGGGTGCATATCAACTATAACCTCACTGGAAGAGTATATAGTGCCATTGGAAGTTTGGAGACCATTCCATATCATATTCATAAATTTCACAAGTTCATCTACCTTATTATTAGACAAGTCATGAGGGGACCAAAAATATATGTACCCTAAAGAGACTTAATGAGGCTTTGCATTTCCATGGACAAATAGAAGTCTACAACTTTGTCCAATGCCTTGAGGAATTTTATCACACTAACACTAATTATATTGGATCTTTGGTTCATCTCTTAGATGGTATAACTTCAATATGGTTGAGAACCCATCATGAATGACTCCTTTAGTGGGACTAAGTACACTCTACCTTGCATTGCTAGTTACATCATGACAATAAAGTTAGGGGAACAATCAGCTATAGCAGAGTACTAGCACCTGAACCCCATATAGAAGCTTATGAGAGAATATGGAGAGATGAAGAGTCATACTTACTAATGTACTTTTGGGTACATACATTTTATGGAAATTTATGCACCTAGGCATGGGCATGGTATGTTCATGAAAAATGACACATGGGTACCTAATTTTGGCATCTCTTGAAGGAAAACATGAAATCAACACTATCTTATTCCTCATCAAGAATGGATTTACACCTCACTCTCCAAGCCATACATGAATTCATAGTTGTTGAATCGAGTCCCATTGAAGATCATCTAAGAAATATCCATCATATTTTTGAACAAACTCTACATATCTTCAATGAACCATTATCACAAATTATTTTTGCACCAGAACAAATCCTTGATCAAGACCGACATTAAGAGATACGTCTAGGAAAATAAAATCTAGTGTTTCAAGTGGAATAAGGTGAAGGATACAGTCCACTTGACCCTTTGTCAAACCATTTATATGTACCTACAGACTATGGCACATGAGTTGTTCATGATACTAGTGCTAATACAGATAACCCTTACACCAGGCTAATTCAGATGATCCAGTGCAACATCGGTATAGAGCAAGAACCAAAGGTGGCTATTGTAGGTAATTACTAAACTAACACTAAAATTTAAGAAATATTTGAGCTATTAAAATAATATCAAGATGTCTTTACAATAAGCTACAATGAGATTACAGGAATCCATCTATCCTTAGGAAAGATGCATATCAAGTTGATTGACGACGTTTGACCAATCAAAAAATGGCCATATAGAATGATTCCCAATTTATAGGTACACATTAAAGAGGAATATATAGTATGCTATGCACTGGACTAATCACCCTCATTGATGAATATGAATGGGTCAATGCTATGGTGATTGATATCAATAAATATGGATGCTTCCAAATTTATATTGATTACTGGGTACTTAATGCATCTTGTGTCACTGATCCTTTCCCAACACCATTCACATAGGAAATCCTTGAAGATGTTGTTGTATGTGAGATATATACTTTCATAGATGGATTTTTGGGATACCATCAGGTCCAGATTACTGAGGAGGACCAATCAAAGACAATGCTTACTACTAAATGGGGTTCATTCATATATACTATCATGCCTTTTGGGTTTAAAAATGCACTAGCTATGTTCTCACATATAGTTGTTGAAGCCTTTAAGTATTTCATCCATAAGTTTCTTTAAGTATATTTGAATGACTAGATAGTCTATGGCTTGGTCAAGGACCATTATTCTAACCTATGACTCATGCTTGAGCACTATCAAGTTTTACAAATATCATTGAACTTAAAAAAGTGCCTATTTTCTACACCTTTTGGTACACTCTTAGGACACATTATTTGTAAACATGGACTTCTACTAGACCTAAAAAAAGTATCCATTATTCTTCGAATCCCAATGCCCAAATCTTAGCATGAGGTCCGTGCCTTCCTTAGACATACTGATTACTATAGAAAATTCATTCGTAGATATGCAAATATTATCGCACCCCTATAGTAACTTCTAAATCATAACAATCACTTTATATGGACTTACTCCTGTTAAGAAGCATTTGAAACATTAAATGAAAAGCTGATGACCATTCCAATTCTTTAGTTCCCAGATTGAACAAAACCTTTTCACATCCATGTTGATGCATCTGGAATGGAAGTTGGTGTAATTTTTGCACAACCAGGGGAAGGCCACCTCGATCATCTAATTTACTTTGCTAGTAGAAAACTCACTCCAGTTGAGAGGAATTACACAACACAGAGCACAAAGCATTGTCTATGGTCTATGCTTTGTAAAATTTATGATATTATTCATTGGTAGCACCCTTTATATTTTGTATAGATCATGAGGCCTTGAATTACTTAGTAAATAAACTTGTGATACATGGATGAATCTGCCACTAGATAGTATTGTTCCAAGAGTTTAAATTTTCCATCATGGTTAGACTTGAAAAAGCTAATTGTGGACCTGATCATATGTCCTTAATTAAGACTGGAGATCCATCACACACTATCGAATATTACTTACCTAATGTTCAATTCTTCTGTTTTACTCGTGTGCTTGAGGAACTCAAAAATATTATTACATTTTTAACCACTTGTTTAGCGCCTGACTATCTCACTCCTCAGGATAAGAAATAACTCATGGTCTACACCATACCTTTTCAACTCATTGGAGGATATATTTACAATCTTATCCATGATGAGGTTCTTCGATATTATGTTATGCAACATGAGTGTTTTTAGGTCCTTCAATAAGTTCATGAAGGTATTGTCAGAGGACACTATGATGGAGAGGCTACTACATGCAAAGTTATACTAGCTAGATTATGGTGGCCTACTCTTTTTCGAGATGCTAAGGCATATGTTAGACAATGTGGCATATGTCAACATGTAGGGAAACCAAATTGATGAGATGCCATGCCTCTATGACCAATTTCCTCTCAAGCACCATTTGAAAATTTGGCCATTGATTTTGTTTTCCCCATCACTCCAACTGGACAAAAAACATGTTCTTCGTACTTAATCATAACAACTGACTACCTCATGCGATGGGTTGAAGCTGTGCCTACAAAAGATTATACTATTGCCACTATTGCACACTTTATTTGGGAGCATTTCATAACTCATTTTGGATGACACTAGGTTTCACTAGTGATCATGGTACCCATTTCATAAATGAAACAATTCACATCTTACTGAATGAGTCCATGATTGTGCACCACAAAATGACATCATACCACCCTCAAGCCAATGGCATTGTTGAGGTGAAGATTTTTAATATTGGATGAATTGATTGGGATGATCAAGTATATGTGGTACTATGGGCCTACCATACCACTTACAAGCACCTAAACAAATCACCCCATTTAATTTAGAATATGTCAAAGAAGCGGTCCTTCCAATTCAATTTTTAGTGTCATCTCTTCGTATTATGCATGTATGACAAATGGATGAGGAGTCATCTTTGAAATCATGCCTAGATACTTTGATACAACTTGATGAAGGTCATTTCCTCACTCATTAGAGTTAGGATGTGGAAAAGTGAAAATAGAAAGCATGGCATAACTACCACATAAAGCACAAAACATTTTCCTTGAGAATGAAGGTATTACTATATGAATCCAAATTTGTGCACCATTCTAAAAAAACTTTAAATTTACTAGGATGGTCCATTTATCATTCATAACATTTGGCCTATCGAAGCATGTCAGTTACAAAGGTTGGATGGTCAATTTCTTCATAGACATTTCAATGAAAGCCAACTCTAATCGTATTTCACTTCTAAGTAATTTAATTATTGTGACACAATAAGGCTTATGCCATTAGTTTAGTATTTCCTATTTTTCAATAAAAGTGTTGCCTTTATTATGCACAATGTTTCTTTAATGTAATTATCTTTTAAGTTTTTTCCTTTTCATGGAGAACCACGATTCAATTTTAGTTTAGGGTAAGAGATCTGAATTCATGATTAAAAGTTAAGTGTGCAAGGTTACCTAGGCACGTAAGGTACTAGGCACATAAGGTACCTAGGAGTGCAAGTTGGTTAGGGCATGGAAGTACTTAAAGCACATAATACCTTTAAGGCATGCAATCTACATAGCCTAAGGATAGGGTGTTCTCACCATTAGTTTTAATTTTGAAACAAATTTGAAAAAACATAGTTGGATTCCACTCTAAGGAAAGTGCAGGACATAGTTGTTTTCCACTTTAAAGGAGGATGCGAGATAATACGTGCCATTAATGCAAAAAAGAATAGTAATGGTGATAATTATGCCAAAGACATGACATGATAATAACGTTAAATGCATTAATTTTCAGATGTGATGATCAAAGAGTAGTGGCCATTAAAAAAATTGCATTAATGACAAGAAGTGATGGGTGAAGGGAAATGAGTAGTTATGATGGTGAACCCTCTTGAGCCTATAAATAGACAAGTTAACTTATTTTTATGATTTACCTTTGCATTTAATTGAGATTAACATATTTAAAGAATAAATAATGATTACGACCAAGAGCCAAGAGCAAATCAAGTTCATTCATTTCCACAACAAACCATACAAGGCATTGCAATTTTTTATATAGGTATTCTGAGTTTGACTATGTAGGAAAAACATAGGGTAACTTTGAGACCCAAGCATAATAGGGAAATTTTATAGGTTATAAGTTACAAAATTATACCATTAGAGGGCACTTAAGCTCAAAAATCCAAAGTTTTTTACTGTAATCACGTATTCATTTGGAAACATTAGATGGCTATGCATCAACCTTCGATCACCTAGCCTAAGAAAAAGGTCCTCAGAACTGACCCATTACCTGCAATAACATAGGAAGAGGAAGTACTTGGTGGAAAGATAGTCTTCATTAGAGAAGAGACACCAAAGGAGTAAGCTTAGCACGTGAAAAGGGAAGAATAAAGTATGGCATGACAATCCAAGAAGACTGAATCATCTCCACCCTGCCTCTAATGATTGAGGAAATGTAGTATCTTGCTTTGGTGTTGAACATGAAGAACTAGGTCTCCAAGGTACCCTCTTGCACAGTCTTCAACTAAAACCATCATCAACCTGGAAATGAGGTTGAACTATAAAATTACTATAGAGTCAAGTGCCAGAACACCAAGAACTAGTTGGTGTATGACCTAAAAATCTTCAACGTGCTAGATATTGTAAGGTTGTTCTAACTTTTTAACTTACCTTATTTTGAAAAACCCATGGAGGTGATCAAGTTCCTTCTTTTGTGCATCCATGAGGACTATATCTATATTTCTAGGTGTAGTATGAAGATTATGCTTGAAAGAATAAGTAAGGTATTGGGACTACAATTCTTAGGGTTGGATGTGGAAAATGACCTGGTGGACATCGAAGAGGTCCAAAAGATCGCTATGACACTGATATACCATAAATAGGGCCATGTCATGCATATAAATAGCCTGTAGGATCCAACCCTTTGGGTTTTGATGTGGATCATCATGACCAAAATCAGTGGGACCAATCATTGGAAGGAGGTTGACATGGTGCACCTCTACATTACCCACCAAGTCACTTAGGGCTTAAAATACAATTAGGATATGTATTTTAGCTAGAATATTGTTGAAAATGCCAAGAAGACCCATTAAATCCTAAGCCATAAGTTTACATGGGGTGTATTTCTTATTTTAATGGTTTTTTATGAGATTGATGTCCCAGACTACACCTCAAGAGTGTCAGAGTGGGTATACCCACCCAAGAATAGGTCCCCCATAGAGTGCTACAAGGTGTTCACATGCCTTGGGCACATAACCTCCTCCTATAAAATTAAAATGAGATACTAGTTCGATTGCATGAAGCAGGCATTTGAGAATGAATGGCACATCCCAAAGGATTTGCCCCTTTAGTTGCTGAGCAAGCACATTTTGCAATGAAGCAACACTTCTCTCTCACATGCATCAAGATGATCCCTTTTGAAAAGCTTTCTGCATGGCTAAAATTATCGTATGCCTTTTCGATGTGGTACTTCATTGACTCTATGAACCAAATCTTTGATGCATAACCCATTGCCTAAGAAGTCGATAAGATTGATTTGGAGATTCATACTCTCCAAAAATTATGTCTATCTAGGAAAGAAGGCATACAAAGAGAATAAGGAGACGTACCTAATAGATATAAAGGTCAGGCAAATAATGGTGGGAGAACAAGTACACAACTTGTACTATATGATATGAACTAGAAAAGATCCAAAGGGTAAAGAACCTAAAGAAAAGCTCCCACCAGCACCTCTGATGAAGAAGAAAAAGAAGTAAGTTGAGCATGATGCTAGTGTAAGTGGTCAATAGGCACCATAAAATTATTAGAAGACTGCCCAAGTACCATGACCAAACCCCTCACCACCCAGACCCTCACCTCCATGCCCATCTCCATTGCACCCTTCTCCACCTTGCCCTTCTCCACTATGCCCTTCACCTCCCTGACCTTCTCCACCCAAATCCTCACCATTGCAAGTCCCTCCACCTCTACCTTCTCCTCCACACATTCCTCCACCTCTACCCTTACCCCTTAAAACATCTCCAAAGACATCTCCTCTAAAGGTTTCTTCATCAGGAGTTACACATCAATGGGTCACAGAGTAAGCACTCGAGCAAGTTGTCTCGATGATATATAAGGTAGCATTATAATATAATTCCAAGAAGACACCCTCCCTAGTATGGGAGGAGGATGCC